>JAQIWG010008901.1:0-11059 GCA_034695025.1 Chamaedrilus cognettii | reverse complement strand
GGAATCAGCGTCAAAAATGCTACAAAGATCACCCATTCAAATGCTTGATGAGAAATCTTTGTCGACCAGTGTTATTATTATCTTTAATATAGGTTATCTCACTGATTGGTGTAATCTGATGATATCGCAATGTCCAAATATTTTGTGATTTAAAAAAAAAAATTGTAACGAGAGTTTAAAAAAAATGTCACAAAATTTAATCTATGGATATTTTTCATCCGTATTTTTGACCAAAAATGCATTCCATTGGCTAAAGCAAGCCTGCAACATCGTATATAGCGCGCATGCATTGTCGGCAGTCCAATAATTTTCGTACTCTTAACGGTTTACTGAGCAAGCTTGGCTCATGTCCGACGGTTAGCATGGTACTTTATCTTGTTTCTACGTATTGTGAGCCAGTCCTTTTCTATGGTTTGGAAACCCTGAGCCTCAGCAAGGCTAATTACAATACCGTTAGTTACCCATATAATTCGGTTTACATAAAGCTCTTTTCAACTTTCGATAGAAACAGTATAACTGTGTGCCAGTACTATTGTGGAAGATTGCCGTCTAGTTACGCTGCTGATATACGCACGCTGAACTTTTACTCTAAGCTGGGTGCAGGGGGTCAAACCCGGCTAAGACTCTTTTTTTGGTTCGGAATAAAAGAATATATGGACATGGACGATTACTTGATCACCGTGAATTTTAAAACAAGTATAACGAGATCGTTCAATAACTTTTGTTTAACGTTGATTTAGATTGTGCCTATCGTACAGGCCTAGTCTCGTTGGAAGATCGGTAGATATGTTGCAGTCACTCTTTTTTGATTCATTCAATTTTTTTGTGTTTTTTGATTTAGTAGTACCTTTGTGGTGAAATAAAGATGAATATAATAAATAAAACGCACAGCTGCTGCAGATAGCGGCGGTCGAGTCATTCAGTTTAGACCTAAAGCTTTTAAAAAATTGGAGCGGACAGAAACCAACCTAGTTGAAGCGACAAATATTTTTGATAGTTGCATCAATTTTTGAAGAAAAAACCAGACGTTTGAAAAAAAATCTTTAAATTGTAGATCGTGTTTCATATTGTAGATCACATTCCAACGATCAAAATTACTATCATATTAAAAAAAATTCACTAAGTTATGCACAAAAACGCGTCCGGATGATTCATGTATTGAGGAATTTGAGGAAGAATGAAATATCAAATTTTGTTTGAAATATCTTGCGAAAAATAAACGCATATCAATCAAAAGCTCAAAACGCACGACGCGACAAACTTCAGCTAGAAACCAAAGCATACGTTTTCTTAACTTGATTATATGTATAGGAAAAATGAAGGTGCCTTTATGTATAGGAAAAACTAACGTATCAACTAACTTGCCTGTTATAATCTGATGAACTTTTCTCATTGACGAATTGTTTAATATTGATTCGCGCGATAACATTGCTTTCACTAACACGAAGTGTCGAGCAATTATGGAACTCGTTTGCAATTGTGTTTAATTGTACGGCGGCTTATATTTATCCTTATGCATAATATTTAGTTGAAATTTTGCAGACAAATTTTCTGAAATTTTAATGAATTGTTAATTGACCTCCCCGCACTATGCATGCATCTGAGTTTGCATTTCCGTGTTATTTACATCTACTGGGTTTGATTTCTCTCTTCTTTCATATTCCGGATCTCGCACGGTGTTAATATATTCAGTTATTTTCTTTTATCTTTTATTTGTTTCGTGTTCACAGTTGATTTGATGAATAATGTTGATTAAAAACAAGCGAACCACGTCAGCTCCTGCATGAAATGTTCAGGAGCTATTTGTATGTCAATTTCATCTGTTACTTTATGAAAATATGAATATCTCTAAGCAAATGCTTGAGACAGTGTGCCGCCTATAATGGATGCGACGGAACGTCGGCTAATGTTCCTTAGTGAACGGCGTGAATGCGTTCGCATTATTCTAAAACGCTCGTCGTGACGTCATCCATTGTCCAAAAGTCGTGTATTATCGCGCACACACGTCGATGTTTAGCAGCCAATGCACAGATAATGCCGCATCGAATCTGAAATGAGATCGCGCCCGATGCCGCCTTCTAGTTGTGAAAATGCAAACGAATAGAGCGGTTATGCCGTTAAGATTTTAACCTTAGCCTAACCCAAACCCTGACTAACTAAGCCTAACTAGTCTAATCCTAACTAGCCCTAACTAGCTACTAATTGTTCGATAAAGAGAATTCACTTGCATTTTCAAATTGCGCCTCCGGCCTAAGCGGGTGTAGATCCGTGTCGTTTAGATCTGCGTAGTTGTGCCTACTGCACCTGTGGGCTGTAGGCGGGTGTTAGCCCGGGGATTAAAATATTTATTGTTTTCAACGTTAATCTGTAAACAATTCGGTATAATAAATAGGCTATGCATGCGGAGAAGCATAGGGCGTCGAAAGCAAACTAATATGCCACAAATTTACGTTATGATAAATAGTGTTGAAAATGCCAATTGTTGAGCCTTGAGTCGTCGATTTTTTATTTACAATCCGTTATCTAAGCCTCAATTTCATCTGAATTTGAAAATTAATTGTGCATTCCTCCGGTGTATTATGGGACGTGATGCACAGGTTGTGAACTCTGGGATGCGGTGAGGTAAATTAGCTTGAAAGGATTTTTTAGTTTAGCAATCGTGTGTAGGCCTATATGTAGCACAAAGACTATTTTACAATCCGGTTCTGTGCAGGAGAGCCGGCACAGAACCGCTCCCCCTTCTTTAGTCACCTTTAACGACTCGCCCGGGATCTCAGAGCTGCAAGCCAATTCTTTGTTTCCCGGCCTGCAGGGGGTGCTTGAAAGGAGGCTTGATTGACAGAGTCATGACCGTGATGCATCCAATCACAAGACACAGCAAGTTCGTTTACATCTACAACATCGCTTTTATTGGTCAAATGTAATCGAGGTCAGCTAGCGCTGTCCATGTTGATAGATCAGCGCCAGATTGCTGTTCATGTATGCAGTTGCTTTTACAACGTGAATTCGTGACGTCGTGACGTTTTTCCCATTAGTTTATTGCCACGGTAGGATACAACACCACTCAGCCGGATAAACCAAGCCTAAGCAATCAAAATTAGTGACGTCGCACTAACTGCTAGTCTGATAAATTATGCCAGCCACAGACTCGGTACAGCCTGCCACATTTTTATTACAGAGATATGATGCTACAGATCATTACATGGCCATGCTGAACTTTGTCATTCTGCGTCCAGTAATGGAGCTCCGAATGTCATTGTGATATCGCACTGAGGGCAATTGCAGTAGCCTAATGGTCAAATAGTCGAACAACAGAACTTTACACGTACAGACGACTAATGATAACTACTGTAGGGAGTGCATACATGTATGTGTCGATTGGGCGAGTGTCGTCACGGTGCACTGCACTGCCACTCTCCTAAATGGCAAAATGGTCGCAGGTGGTTCGGGTATCGGATCATATTAGTTTTGTTTCAGCTGATCATTAAATGCATCAGCATGTCGTAGTGACATTGGGGAGGCAACGGCAGCTTCTATAATCGTCATTGTGGTGTGCAGTTGTCGCGGCAACAGCCAATAGCAACTATAGAACGCTTCTGGGGTCTGCGATATCTATTGGCATCAATAGGACAGGGACGCACGGACAACCGGGCATTCCTTATCATGCATGCTTTTATATTTAAAGCGTAGCGTCATTTCGTGCACGGCTGTAAAATGAATCTGAACAAGAGGCGTGTAGATGTCGTGAGTTTGGCAGTCTTTGGAACGCATAAATATTTAAAAGCATTTCTTGTTTCCTTTTAGACGTGATTATGAACGATACGATCTACATGTACATGTATACCGAATTTGAAGGCGTGGTATCTATAAAGAACAGAGTAGGTGATAGCAATAGTAATGCTTATATCGTAGCCCCCACTTTGGGGGGGGGGGAGGGTGGTGATGCCCCATTGCACCAACTGATGATCGCTGGTGGTGATTCCACTGTAGACTGTAGCGTGGTGTGGGTCGTCCAATAGGTAGGCGTCGTAGAAACACAGTGACTTGTCCCTGATGAATTTAAGCCATGGATACGGTATAGCACAGTGGTTAGAAATAGTTATATACGCTTATGACATAGGCCTTCTCTAATTGCTCACTGCTCATAGCTTAGTTACCCGTTATAATAACTAGCGAATACCCGTTGCCATGGCAACTTCTCTGAAGAGAAGAACTAATGTGACGTCCACGTCAGAGGAAGCAGGCCTTGACCTCAAGCCTGCTGAAGTTGTAGGCCACAGAACTCTCGCTGCGTCTTTGATGTTGTGTTTTGAGACGGACAAACCACACCACGCCTACAGAAATACCCTGAAAATTAGGCCACGCCCAAAGAAATATCATTCGATCAATTATATTATGATAACTGTATGCTACATTTGCTGCCGGCTGGCGTCAAGGCTAAGCGGCCGCTGCACATGAAATTAGGACCGCTTTGACGCAAACACAAAATAGTCTTCTGCCGTGGCAGGAAGGACCGCTACAACTGCTGTTGACGAGGCCACAATTATAGCCTTTAGGTCCAAGCTGCTAATAAAAGACTTAGTAACGTTCTTCTTTTGTAATCGGCATCATATCAATGTCGACCAATTTTGTAGAGATTTAGTAGGATTGCAGTCATAGAACAGCAGCTAGTAGTCATCAACATGTAGTCATACAATAGTAAGCTACATGCACAGAGTTCGCCGTGAATCATCATAGCGCCGTTCTGTCGGCGCATAGGCCTAATCCTGCCACTTTTATGGACTGTTAAGGCCTATGATCTGGATTGGCGCCAGTTTTGAAGCCCAGTACATGTACATATGCATGAGATTGTGCCTGGAAAATAAAAGTGTAATACTACATAATAATCGGGAGACCGGAGTAATTAAGACGTTCAAGTTAGATGCATTTTCCTTCTGCGCAAGTGGGTATTAATATGCTAGAAAAGAAGTCAGTGCTTGTCCATGCAGCTGAACCAAGACGTCGAATTTCTCGTTCAGCTAATATTATAAAAGAGTGACGTCATGAAGGAAGATACGTTTGACGACGTCGTCGTCGCTAGAATATCAGACGAAAAGTAATAGTGATCACTATTTTCCCCCTGAAATTCTGGCTTCAAGGAATTAGAGGTTTAACGGTGATATTACGGAAGCCTACATGTACATATACATGTACATGTATATGTGACCTGTATGGAAGGGCAATGACAGTCGTGTTTATTCCGCACCCGCTCATTTGACGGAATGACGACTGATTTTTCGCAGATCGTTTTTACGTAGTGGGCGCGAAATTTGAAAATGCAAACAAATTGCTATTAATGCAACAATTTATATATTTCTAATTTTGTGTTAAGGTTAGGGTTTAGATGAGGGTTTAGCTTGATCTAGGGTTAGGTTTAGGTCCAAGTCTATTAATAGTGTAACTGGTGTATTCGTTTGAATTTTCAAAACTCGCGAGCTGGGCGCCTATAGCAGCGACAAGCGATAAAGTTTCAAAAGCCGCAGATGAAAAAATGCGGTCATGACATTGTAAGCAATGGTGTAACCGGACTTTGCTAATGAGATGGAGGGGGGGGGGGGCACATGGGGGCGCAGGTTTGTACGCGGTGGTGGCAGTAAGCTGATAAGTAAATGATTCTATTTGTCACAGTTTCATGAGAGAACTCGAAACCATCGAATTTCACAAACAAACTCCAAAACTCGGTTCCAAAGCGACTCGTTCAGTCCTGCACCAAACGCACAGTGGATCACTCACTTGCTACTCAATGTATAGACTCATGACGTGCCCCCCTCCCCAAAATTCCCGGCTCGTCTTGCCAAGTGGGGGGCAACTGACGGGCAGACATTTCACAAAGGGGGGCACCTGCCCCTATGCTCTTCCTGTAGTGAGGCCACTGCATGCGTGCGAGTCATGTGAGTGCAATTGAATGAGTGAGAGGCGAAGGATCATCACGCGACATCTCGTGATGTGACTAAGATCAGCGCACTTCTTGATTAAATCAAGTTTCAGAGACCTCGGAAATTGACTTTTAATTGCAGCATCGCGTTCTGTGACTTGACGATTTCTCCGAGGAATGATATTTAAAAAATAATCCGCAACCTACTAAATATTTCTTGATATGGGCCTCCATGTGCACTGCACTTATAACGCATTGATCTCCTGACATTTGCAACTGTGTCGACGTTCTCGCCGAATTAACTGAATGTCAAAAGTGGCTGTACTGAGCTGTGCAGGCTAACCAGTTACGTACTCTTGAAGTAGGCAACAGGCACCTGGCAGCAGGGGTATAAAATTAATTTGCTTTGGATGCGGAAAAAAGTTCTGAGATCACTGCGGGAGCTTAAGCCATTATTTTTGTCAATCGGAATGTACTCGATATAAAATCGTTGCACATGCTAAAGCCCTTCGCGGGCCCGCGAGTAGTGTCAACACCGGCCATTGAAAAGCACTGCCCTGCAGCGTGGCTCGATCCCACAGGATGACAGTCAGGGCTCGATGTTAAAATCAACGCGTGTTGCCTGACTCAGAAGTAATTGAAGGAGCGTATTATGTCGTGCACCGCGGGCAGCATTTGGCTATATATAGCCCTAAGCCAAGCATTCGTGCGAAGTAACTTTACTTCGCATGCGATTACAATAATATGCATGCTGTAAACTTAATATGTTCAAAACATAAGAAGTGCTGGCACTAGTTCGCAGCATCAAAATTATTATAGGCCCAGCGTTTGTCGCGTCAGATGTATGTAGCGCACGTCGATGCTTGATTCTGTTCCCATGGTCATTGTGATCTTGTGATGATGCTCATGAATGCCACCCGAGCTACATGTATACCATGCAGTGTATAGGCATATTGCCTAGGCGCTGTGCACCAAATGCACGCAGTGGCCAGAACACGTTGTGGTTCATGCAGTAGGCCTACATTGTGTATGTCAATCTTAAAATGAAATCAAAAATTGTTTAATTTCAGACGAAGGTGATAGAGCATTAGCATTATCTTAGGCCTATGTGACAGGTGTCTAAAATATAGACCTACATGTACACAGATACTGAGCGAAACTCACTCAAGTTAGAACGCACTCAAGTGGTCAGTACTCTCAGTACATTTGTTTCAGTACAGATCGGTGCAAGGCACCGTCCAACAAAATAGCTATCGTATATTACTTTGGTGGGCCTATGATATCATTCATTATGCGATCAAGTGGGGCAGATTATACTACGGCAGTAAAAAGTTAAGAAGTAGGCAGTAGCAGCACAGGGATAAAAACGATACTATTGAAAGCCATCAGAAAGATGTCTATATACGATTCGCTGTCCATGGCCTTAATTCAATCATTAGAAAGTTTACTAGCGATTCATATTAAGTCGGGATTTTTAACACAACGATCGACGTGAAGTATATTCGGCATTTTATATAAATGACTGGGTATTCCATACGTTTATAAGCACACACACGTAAGAGAAAAGAAGTGCAATTTAGCTAATGTAATCACGGAACTGAATTATTCCTCACACTATGCCTACACTATGCTGTCAATTGACGACCCATGATGAGATGTTAGTGATCTTTAAGAGACCTTCCTTCGCAGTGAGTTTTTTTTATCTGAGCTTTCAGATCGTCCGCATAGAATTTTTGAATTGAAGTTGCAACAACAGTGTCAGTGTCACACAAATCTTTGTGTTAAAATAAATCACCTACATAAAAAAGAAGACAGATCTTGAAAAATAAAAATAAAGACCTTTGCCGCATATCGACATCGACATTTTGGGGGATTTTATCGATTTTTATTTCAGTTATAGAACATCGAACCGAAATGACGATCAATAGACATCGTAGTGCGATTGCTGCGTAAAAATATCGTTGAAATGTGCAATTCTATCTAGATAGAGGCGAGTTATGTAATAGCACAAATTTGGCTCTATTGAATAAAAATCTATGAAATTTTTCGTCTAACATGACTCTGACCCGCACGTAACTAACATGTAGATTGTAACCTAATATCTTAGCTTACGTTTAATCCTATACATGAGCCCCAACAGACCATAAATCTTCCTCTACTTCTAAACATTCCAACGTGCTACCTGAAATGTGGGTTTGCATGCGTAGGCCCTACCTTCAATTCAGCCAGAATGTAACAAAACGCCGCACCATTTTCGGCTTTCTATTTATGGTGTCGCCCTCTGACGACATTCAGCATCATATGTCCAATCGCGCAGATCGACCGATACAATTGGATTACGAGCGTCGGACTAATCCCCTTCCATCAACCAAGCGCATCAGCTTACGTGTTTCAAATGCTCGTCAGCCCGAGAAAGATAAATGGGTGACGTGGGTAGACATGGTGCGGGTTTTGGATTATTGAATTTGGAGACTTTTAAAATTTACTGAAATTTTTCGACGTTTATAAAATGCTCTCTTTACAGTCACTGCCAAAAGGCAGGTCCTTGGCTACAACCTCTCCACACCAGGCGGTCCTCCGCCAAATCTCTTCATAGATACGATTTTCTTTCCAGTCATCACCTGTCATTCCTATTCTCTTCTTTTCCCTCGCTCTTTTTCCCTGCTTCTCCCCTCCAGTATCTCTCTCATCAGTCTCTTATCTCTCATTCGTTCCCAATCCAGTTCTTCTTTATAGGCTTAGGCAAGTAAAATTTGGTGCAAATAAAGTGCTAACACCGAAAAAAGACTTGATTTAAAATAGTTATGAGCCTAATCTGATATTTGCTGGCAAACATAGAGTTAAGATGTAGTCTACCGCAGCAGTATGTTCATACTGCTGTGACAGGCTACATCTTACCTCTATGTATGCTAGCAAGTTTATCAATTTTCGACGTAATTTTATTAGGCCATGGATTCCTCAAACATTTTGAATGATTTTAATAATTATTAGATTACGCTAGTTGCATGCATTAATGTTAGCACAGTGCCTGTCATTACTGTTCTTTTTCCGTCTATGAAATGTTGTAAGATGTATATGTTTTCCAATGCCTTCGCGGCAAATACCATTGTAAAGTTACATATTCCGCTCGCATGAGTTGGGATTGTCCCACTGTATTGGTGTTTTCATATTGGGTGGTCGACTAGAACGGTTTCGATTACCTTCGCTTGCCGGCGTCTACAATGTTTGGGCCATGCGTGTACATGTATTAAGCGCGGCTCAGACGATTGCAACCGAAACGATAACGTGCGACTTGTTTAAGCGCGGCTCTTATTTCCGCGACTCTGTAATACTTCAGTACAAGCTAAGTAACAATTGTTACACAGGCAGTTCTTTGAAAGAAATCCAAGTAGAAGTTGCAAACCAGCGTGAGCACGTCAAGAAATAACGTTGAGTATGGGCTATTGATTCATAATGGCGTGTCTAGACTATACAAGTCGGTGCTAAATGCCTTTAGCCTAGTTTTTAGCACATTGTCTTTCAGGGGGACAAAGCTTGATCGCTAGAGTGCAGCAGTTCGCAGAGAAAGTCGGATTTGAAATGTGATTCCCTGTCGATTTAAACAACGCAATGCTTTTAGCGCATTAGGCAGTGACGTAACGAGTGGGGGTGGGTAGGGTGCTGTGGAGGGGGGGGGGCAAGGGCACTAACCTCAGGGCGCCATGCGGTAAAGATGCTTGGGGGCGCCAATGAATTCGAATTTTTATTGAAGTCTTTATTGGACTTCAAGCTTAAATGTTAAGCTCGTAGGCTTAAATGTTTGAATTTTGTGCATATTTTCTGAAGATCAAATTCAGGCTTTCATTCCTCCGAGGTTATGTTTGACTGAAGCATTCAAATCATGAATTTGTAAAAACCGGTGGGTGATCGCCGAGACGTGTTCATAACGAAAAACAACAGGCGCGGAGTGCGACACACTCAGAACACGCTTAAGTTGCTCGGACTTGCACATGTCATTCTTGAGGCTATGCTATGCAGAACTCTCGTTACAAAAATGACAATGTCATACCAACTCCGTACTGTAGACTTTTGGAAATATCAGCCGACGTAAAATTATAAAGCGCTTTAAAATATATCAAGCTAAAGGGCTATAGTTGAATGGCTAGATAGCGGGAACTGACTTCCGTGGTTGATTACCAATCAGGCCCTGAGCGTGTCGCAACGGTGACTTTGGCAAAACACATGAGTAACACATGTACACCATATGATTTCCTGGCCCTTCAATAATCCTCGTGTGTGCCTCGTGTGTGCCCTAAGCAACAAGGAATGAAACATAATTGAAGATGTTGTTGTTTTATTTGTTTATAGACGCAGCTCATAACATAAATGGTACGCGTCTCGTATATGAATCTCGTATTTGTTTGAAAGCGATAACTAAGGGATTTCCACCCACCGCTCGCCGCTGGCAGCCGATTTCGCTACCAACCAACCAGAGCGGGACTATAAACGGGTCTGGACCCGTTTATAGTCCCGCTCTGGTTCAATGACTTTGACAAGCCAAAAAATTGAATTCTCTGTATAGCTAGAGCGGGGATCGAACCCCGGATCTCTAGCAAGGCGGTCCAGTGATGATACCACTAGACTTGTCTATGATTGAAGACGTACTGAATGCGATATTTATTGAAGAATTGAGCACCGAGACGCCGGTGTTGTCATCGGTCCTTAAATATTGAGCGACGATAAAATACCTGATGAACCAACGACCGATGTATTGACATTGAAACTGATGCTGCACCAAGTTACCCCCCGTACATCTTCAACAATGCTACGGAACGTACCGTAGCCCAACTACATAGGCTAAGATATTGTGCAGCAGTATGCCATGCTTCCAGAAGTGTTTTCTGCGTTCATAATGAGGCTGACAACTCAGACAACCAGGGGCGGATCCAGGGTGCTTAGAGGGGGTGGGGGGCAGAGGCGAAGCAAAAACTCGTGACCGGTGGGGTATGTCTCAAAAATGGAGGGGAAGTAAAAATGGAGGGGAAGATTTTCCCAACAGAATTTTAAATTGCACTGTTTCAACACACTTTTGCGTATTGAGAGGGGGGCGGGTCACGTGCCCCTACATGAATTCACGGGGGGGGGGGGGGCACATGTTCTTCAAAA
>JAQIWG010008900.1:0-11060 GCA_034695025.1 Chamaedrilus cognettii | reverse complement strand
CCCCTCCCTCATTGTCACCCTTCCCCCGGGTAATGATTGGCAGCCGTCGAGGTTGGTAGCAAGGGTCAGGTTGATAGGGAACGTGTGGGGTCAGCAGGGATGGCGACAGTAGGATGCTGTTCGGGAAAAATCTCTAGTGCAATATAGAGCGATATACTGTAGGTAGACTTACAGTATGAAAAAAATATTATTTAAGAGCAACAATAATTTCTGTAGTTTTTAAATATTCAAATATTTTTCGCTTCGCTTGATGAGGTTAGGACATGACTTTTTGCAGAATGCAGCATAACATGATGAAATTTTGAAGGATCCCAAATTCTTAATGGAGTAGCACTAGGAGCCTACTACACTTGGACTATACCTTGAACAGTCATATTCTTGGAATAGTGTAATAGACCTGTGTCACGGGTATTTTGAGACACTTTATTCACAGTTTGAGTTAATTACTATTACACTATTGCTAAACGTACATGCTATTGTATACAGTAATATTGTTCTAAGCAATTATAAGGTTTTCGAATGCATTGCGTTAATCGAATGTAATCAACATTCTGACTGAAAACAGCATTATAATGTATTTTGACTGCAGATTTTTGCAACCTTGGAGCCCTGGCTTTGATGTTAAATCGATCTAATGTTCTGTCATTGCAGACAGCCCGACGGATGTCCAACTCGGCATCTACGTCAACAGCTTTTACTCCATAAGCGAACAGACAATGGTGCGTCAAATTCTTTGACTTGATCTAAACCTGATTAAAAGCTTGAACAGTTGAGCAAATATTGAACATCGTACTCCGCGGCGTTGCAACGGATCGCGTTGTTAGCAATGACGATTCAAATCGCAGAAAATATTTGTTCAATTTTCAACTTTTTGGAACATCGTAACAGCAGGCGGAACATTTTCGTAATGTGTTTTTTAACTGCTTAAACTTGCTAACGGTAGGCCACATCCTTTTGCGTTCATCGTTTTCTTGTTTGCTGCTGCATTGCATATAAACACGCTATACAGTCATCTCGATGCTTTTTTCTGTAATCCAGCCTTTCGAATATTTGGAAAATTCCCACTGGCGATAGTATCAAAAGTCTGATCGCATGTGCTCCGTTTCTTGCACAGCTAGCGAACTTCTATTGACCGATAGTATTGAGTGACCAGATAGTTCTCGTCGACTGCGGAACGTTTTAAAAAATAGCCTACTTTATAAGGCTATCGCAGAAGAAAGACCGATCTTTCTAAAACAATACCGAACATCGACGAGTACTGTCTTAGCAGATCTTTAATTAAGGCTTCGCGTTACAAATCAACTGAAATGTTTTTTGAGCGCGGTCAGCACACTGGGAGATTGGGGTGATTAATGAACAACCCCTTCCAAAGATCATCTCCCAACAATCTTGATCGCAATTCTCGCCCAATGCAGTAATGGATTTCCTCGAAGCAATCCCGCCAAACTTACGGGCGAATGTAGGAATCTTTAGAAAGTGGAGGCTACAGAAAACAGAGTGAGAATGTTATGGCTGACAATTTGTGAACTCGTAAATGAACTGTGACTCTTTATTGTGGGCATTAAACTGCTAATCAAAATTGGCAATAGTGTGCAAAATCTGCAAAAGATAACTGATTTATGACTTTGAGGCTGTTACGATTAGAGCTGATCTCTCTCATATTTAAATGACAGCATATCAAGGTCTTCTGAACAACTTCTTATTTGGAGCTACATGCTTATTTGTCTTATTAGATCTGAATCATCTGATAAAATGATAATTTGCATAATTAATAACAATATAGGCCTACTTGTTCAAACAAAAATATAGTTGTGTCCAAATGAAAATGTCTTTGATTGCATAAAATAGCGTCTCTTATTATTTAACATTACCACGAAACAAACACGATACAATAAAATACGCATGCGATCATTAAAGTGCCTGAAGAGGCTAATTCGCTGTAAATGAAGTAACATTTTCAAATGTCATTTTCAAGCCACATTTTCAAATGTCCTCAATATTTTTGAACGAATACCTGAATAAGTAGCATAGTTGTTAATCAATTTCAAGTGTATGAAATATATTCTTCAACGTAAAAGGGAGAGGGGGGGGGGGGGTGTCAAGCGTCCATTCATATCATCCGCCAATGGTTCGAACTAACTCCTCAATCCTAAATAATTCCAATCGGACCATTGTCACGACGTCGTAAACTATACACGTCTGAATAGTTTCACTATCAGCCACACCGCTAGACGGAGATTGAAATCGCTAGAGGGCTACACGGCGTACAGAAAAAAAAACTTTCCTCTTTGGACTTTTGCATCCATTTGGCCCATGTTTATCTGGGATATAATGTGCATCCTCTTCTAGGTATCATTAATTTGTATGTTTGTATTTAGTACGCGCTGTCTATAGACGCAGCAGATCAGTTTCTTTTGTTATCAAAATGAACGCAGACCTAAACTGAAATACCGACCCTCATGATTATTGAAAATGGGAACATGCGACGGCTATTTAATCAAAACAGGGTTATAAAGGGGACGGGTAGAAGTAAGACCCCGCATCTACGATTCAAGCAAATGATGTTTTCCATCTCCGTTTGCATGACATATTTTTGGTGCGTTATAAGTGCAATATACAAACATACATACATACAAGAAGAAAACACAGAAATCATTTTGCAGTGACTCTCGCGCGCCACCGTTGACAATAACTTGCGTCCTTTTCATTGATTTCAATCGTCGCCTGTCTTCGGCGTGAAATGGCAGTATTCTGGATCGCCGTCGGCGCCACAAATGGACAATTCGTGAGAACGGCAGCATTGATTCGCTATTATGGGTTCTGCAAGTGGCGACTAAATACGCTAACCATACATAACACCATCAGACACGGTTTCGAAGAAAAAGTCGGCGAATTTTATTATAACTTTGATTCATCATATTGACAAATAGGTCCTTAATCGTCATGGAATGTTTTTAATGTATAGTTTAAGACCTTCTTGCTACCTCAAATACGGAATTTGAATTTGTTAGCTGTTTAATTTATTTTCGGCTATTTGAAAATAAAAATTTTAATACTTCTAGTAGTTTTCAGCAATAATTAATTTTCTTGTTCAAATATTGGAGCATAAGGCTATATTGCAGTTAACATAGTCCCCTATTAATACTTTTCACATTGTTCACTCTTTTCATCTTTTTGCATGACGCGTGCAAAAAAATCAAATGTCTTTTAAAGCGGCAATGGATCGTCAAGATTTAGCCTAAGCATCTGAGCATTTTTTCTTAAACCGATCGTCTATCTCTTGTACTAATACTTCTCCACCCTTTTAATGACAGAAAATAGAAAATGTAAATAATTTGCCTTAACTATACTCCTCACAATTTATGTGGCTTATTATGTAACACAATACCGAAAAAATTTAGCCTAAGTATCCGTCTTATCCAGTGATACCACTGAACCAGAACGGAATATCCATTAATCTAGTGATATATCCCTAGCAGTGTCATCACTGGTCCAATGTCCTTCGTGTGTTTGCCCGTCAGGACTACTCGGTGAGCATGTACTTGAGGCAGGCGTGGCGCGACCCTCGTCTTGAGCTGCACAACGTCTACCACAGTCGCGTCAACCAGGTCAGATCCACCGCTCGAAGCACTGGAGGAGGGTTGGGTAGCCCCCCTCCCACTTAAATTCAAATCCCCCTCACACCAAAAAAAAATTGCACTGTGGATCGAATCTAACCGTCCTTGTGAACTATTTTGTTTTCGACCCCCACTTTCGTCACAAATGTATTAAGGGGGTCACTTTTTCTTTCGCCCGGTATGTACCATTACCAAGCTTCTCAAATATTTTAAAACAAAGCATTAAAATTTTATGCCTATAACTGTTCACCTCCCAACTTTTGAATCTCATCGCACTATTCCCCGCTTGCGCGATCCCCCTCACTTGAGAGACCGAGTCTCCCCTACTACTAAAAATGTTCTAGATCCCCCGACTGAAAATGTGTTACTTTGAGCACTGGGATCATCATCACATAGAAAACATTGACACAAATTTGCACGGCAGAAAATCAGCTACTTTTCCACGACTCAGCCGTTTTTGAGAAACTGTTCGAACTTAGCAGCTTTTTTAACGCAACGCGTTAGATGATAGAAAAATTGTGATTATGGGCGGGACCTGTTTCAGAGTCTAGCCAGCATACATGGCTTGTGACGTCATCTTGAAAGTGAGTCAATTACTTATTGTGTACTATTGCCTGGTTTCTATACATGACGTCCTATAAAATGTACTACTATAATTATATTCGCGTAAATGTAGCCTATGTTGAAATCAAATCGTTTCTTTGTAGAATGATAAATTGTACATGTGGGTGGTAAGCCACTTAAGGGCTGCCATTAAAATCCGTTCCTTGCCGGGGAAGGAGTCTAGGCAGGAATTAAGGTGCGTCTCTGGAATCGTCTCATAATCCAACTTTGCGTTAAACCGTGATTTCGATGCTTGTAAGGTCTGAAATTAAAATGCAAGCGATGAAGTGACGTCACAGTTTCACTAACTAATGCCGCCTCCCGTGTGCTCGCAGCAGCAGCAGTCATTGTATTGTGACGTTAGCTCGCCGTGTGTATTTTAACTACACACTTTTCATGCATCAAGCGAGCATGGTTTTGTGGATGTGTTCGTTTAGATGGGTGATCGCTCGTGTGTTCGAATGGGCGGCGAAATGTGTGACAAGATCTGAATTCATTGCATTCTGACATTAGCTCGTCATGTGTATTTGAATTTAAAACTTTTCACGCTTGAAAACATCACGCTTTTAGAGATGCATTGTTTTATATTCTTCTTTTCCTCTTAGGTTCGACTGGGCGGGGACATGTGGGACAAAATCTGGATCCCGGACACATTCTTCAGGAACGAGAAGCGCGCCGCCTTCCATGACGTCACCGTAGAAAACCGCCTGCTGCGGCTCAACAGGACAGGGTTCATCTGGTACGTCACCAAGTAAGTGGTGGCACCTTTTGACGATGGTATTTCCCGAATGATTTTATTAGACACCGAAACGAACTCTAAACGCGTTATTGTTATTCGTATTGTAATTTTGCTTGAGAAGGACGGTGTGGACTTAACTCTAAAATCTACTGTTTAGTTATGTTTTATGAGGTGTTTCATTAACTTGTTTCAGTTTTGTCGCTCGATCTTTTTCATCTGGATTTTTTGAATAGCTGCTGATAAATTTGACCAGTCCCGTTTAATCGGATGTGTAGGAGATATAATGGCATCCTGCAATAGCCTATGCCGCTGGAGTGATTTCACAATCTTAACAAGCCAAATAGTTCAAATGGATCAGCAACTATACTCTATGCTGAGTAAGTTAAAATAATCGAAACTGATGCGTGAATCGCGCAAAACTTCTTTTATCTTATGCATGTTTTTAACGTTTGAAACTGCATCTCAAAATGCTGCCGACACGCAATGAAGAGGGCAAGCGTTTCTTGCAACGCTTCCGGGTAAAAGATTATCTCTCCGCTCGTCGGCGCTGTCAGAGTTTGCAAGACGTTGAAAGCGATATATCACTGTCAACAGAATCTGTTCCTAAACGGATCAACCCGCACCCAGTTCGGGCATAGTTCTATTTTGAGAATTGCTGGTTGAATGTTAACCGAATCAAAGCCTCGCCTTAATCCTTACCCGATCTTTTAAACTTATTACTATTTATCATCGACAACAAATAATAAATAAGCTTAATATTTATAAATTAGGGTTTAAAGAATACCAAATGGCTTTTAAAATTCGATTGTAAAATTAGAATAAGGCCACAACTGAGTGCTGATCGGACCTTGCGCAACCCGGTCTTGGCTTGCATTTAGCACAACGCTGTCACTCCGCCTCTAATGCGGCAGATATATGGAACAGATCAAAGGATGGAGGCTAGAAGTCAAGGCGCGTTTAGCGTCCATTTTAAAGTCTAGCGTCAGCAGGAAGACTTAGTGAAAAAGTCACTAGACCGGATGCACATTAATTCTGCCTTGATGTTGAATAAAAGATCTATAATTTGATCAGCGCGTGCTTGGCACTACACGTACGCTAGATGTTTTGTCAAACGTGAAAACGAATATCATAAATCAACACGATGTATGATTTTCATGGGAACAACAGGTAACGTTAAATGGGCTTTGGCAGTATAGTACGTAAAACATACAGTCTGTGAATTTCTTAGCAATATACTGGAAGCTTGAAATGGAATTAGCAATTCACACGCAATGGGCAAAGTGATACTGATATGTTGCATTACTAATTTGTTGCAGGATTTGCGTGCTAGGGCCTGCTAGCGCTGATGCCTCAATATTAAGTAGCATCAGTTGTAAGCTATCAAAGTAATTAAATGAAGAATATTAGAGCGATCGATGTAACTGGCACTTAGCCTAGAGAATGTATTAAATGAGCCAAGTTATATTTTTCAGCAAAATTATATCAGATTAATGTTGGCTGTGTTCAATGTGCTGGCATCTTTCATATCCACTACGGCAATGAACTAATAGCTATTTGCAGTTTGTGGCTTAGAAGGATTGAAAAGTCAAGACGATCGGATGGCTGATTTTTTATGTTGGTCCCACATCATGTCATATCAAATCTATATCCAAGACTACATCGTTTCTTTCATCCGCAGCCAGTCAATAGCATTGAGTTCAGTGTGACCAGATGATTTTGTTTCAGAATCTCTGCCACGTTGTCGTGTCCGATGCGGTTGGAGAAGTACCCAATGGACACACAGTCCTGTCCCATGATGTTCGAGAGCTGTGAGTCCCATATCATTTCTCTTTTTATACTCTTGTCAACGTTTTGCTCTGTGAAAATCATCAAATAGCGAAATTATCTGCAAGAATATACTGGACCATAAGCAGTGTCAAGTCCCAAACCCTA
Source organism: Chamaedrilus cognettii (assembly GCA_034695025.1). Taxonomy (NCBI): domain Eukaryota; kingdom Metazoa; phylum Annelida; class Clitellata; order Enchytraeida; family Enchytraeidae; genus Chamaedrilus; species Chamaedrilus cognettii. Next base: position 4,169 of record JAQIWG010008900.1, on the reverse strand, counting down.
GCCCTAACTCCACAATTTTCTGATCATTATGTTACAATAATATAATTGTCATAACACAACATACCAGAAATAAAAAAAACCTAAAATTGGTCAACATTATGCTATGATTCATAGCATAATGTTTTCTTATTTAAGGTTTTTTATTTTTGGTATGTTGTGTTACATGCATGTATGGGTGTTTTCTCTGTACTCTTCTGAGCGAATGAAAGATATTCATTAAATTATCCGACTGCCCAGTTGGGTACACGATGGATGTGATGTACTTCTCCTGGCTGCCCAACCCAACAGAGATCGACAAGGGCATCGAGCTGCCCCAGTTCAACCTCGTCGACTCTGTGCTCTTCGACTGCTCCCAGAACTACACGGGCGGTAAGGAGGGGCCTTTGGGATAATACCCTAACCCTAATCTTCACCCTAACCCTAACCATAACCGCAGTTCAACCTCGTCGACTCTGTGCTCTTCGACTGCTTCAGGAACTACACCGGCGGTAGGGAGCGAAAAACTGAAACATCTTGTATTGATTTATTTTTTCATTTGTGAGGACCATCTTTATTTTGTCGCAGTTTTTTGTTGAAAATTGTATGAAACTCTCAATGTGGTCCTGTGCCAGTGTGGATCATTTCTCCTATGACTGACTCATACCGTACTCATAGGCCCTCGGTGATTTATGACTTGTGTTATTGATTTAAAGAAGCCTATAGATGGGTTTAACAAACGGTTACTGGCAAAGATGTATGATTAAAATGGTAATAATTATTTATTTGATTGGCGTCAGGAAGGGCATCCGATCATAGAAACCCAGCTCAGGCAGTCTTCATCAGGGCGCAAACGTCTAAACCTGTGTGAAAGCAAAGACATTAACATATTAGATAACAATAATGGCAGTTAGGAGGCTTATCAGGGCTTTGATGCAAAAAGTGATGAGACTAACGGCCTTTTTCGACATCTAATAATGTTAATGTTCATGTTTTCACACAGGCCAGACGTCTTGCGCCCTGATGAGGACTGCTGGAGCTGGGTTTTTATGGCCAGAAGCCCTTCCTGACGCCAACCAAATAAATAATTATCTGCCACGGGGTTAGCAGCTAGCGCCACTTGTGTGTTTAACAGTCTTGCTGAAGGGCCTGTAACGCATTGTTTCATAGTTGCCGGCGCGGGTACTTGAACCCAGGTCCTCTGGACTCTTCATCCGACGCCTTAACCACTACACCACAGCGTCTCGCTGTGGTGTAGTGATAAGATTACAACTTACATCATCAAAATAGAAGTGGCTGAATCTATATATGCCTCTTTGGCTCTTTGATCACTGCCTAGACTCTAGATTCTACACTTTAACGATTTATTTTTTCCATCGCTCTGTATTTACAATTCTTCTTCTTCTTCTTTTCCTGCGAGTTAAGGATCGTGTATAGTAACGAAGACTATTACAGTCCGGTTCTGTGCCGCGGCCTCGGCTTCACAAAGCACTAAACCGCTCCCCCTCTTAAGTCTCCTTTTACGACTCGCCCGAGGAGCTGCAGGTCAATTCTTTGTTCCCCGACCTGCAGAGGTGGTGTTTTTGCGATGATTGGTCGTAGGTGCCTTCCCCTGCCTGGAGATCCGGTTCATCCTGCGTCGGGACTTTGGCTACTTCCTCATCCAGGTCTACGTGCCCTCCATGCTCATCGTCATTCTCTCCTGGGTCTCCTTCTGGATCAACGTCGACGCCTCCCCCGCACGCGTCTCTATCGGTGAGCCTCCCCCGCCAGCGTCTCTATCGGCGAGCCTTCCCTGCACGCGTCTCCATCGATGAGCGGGGGACACCAGTTTTTTCTGAGCCAAACTTAGTATTATGTTCCATTAACCAATTGATATATCGTTAGGATGTTGCTATTATGCTACGAGCGTAACTGTAACTTATTCCTTTATTTGAATTTCTGTTGTCATTTCGCAAACTGCTTGTTTATCGTTGAAGTGATTGGACAGATCTTGCTGATACAATGATGCAATAAAAATAGCGAAAAAAGAATTATATTGTCATGATATGTATTAATCCTCTTCCTTGCTTATTATTAGGGCCTACTACACGTATTAACAAATTTTCTTGCGCATCATTACCATATGTATGAATTCTTTTCCTTTTGTATCGTTACCTTATGTATTAATCCTTGTCCCCTGCTGTCAGGTCTGCTGACCGTGTTGACGACCACGACCCAGTCTACGGGCATCAACGCGTCCCTTCCCCGCGTGTCGTACGTCAAGGCGATAGACGTCTGGATGTCCGTCTGTCTCGTCTTTGTCTTCATCGCGCTGCTCGAGTACGCGGTCGTCAACGTGCTGGCGCGACGCCGCGGTGTGCGCATCCTCCATTCCATCCCCAGGCCGACCTTCGGCCGCATGGCCATGCCGCAGCCGCCCCCGCCGGAACCGAACCCTGAGAGCCAGCTCGATCAGGTGCCAGTGTCGCGCACGATTTTTGCCCCCCTTAGAAAACTCGCCACTCAAAAAACCCGCCTCTCATGGGGCAATCAAGCGGTCATAGCACAAGAAATAGCCAATGAAACACATGCAATCTGGTGGCCATACGAATCGCGTAGCTGGTGCTTAGTTCACATAATTTGAGGTTTAGGGGTGTGCACCCTGGTGAGGACTACTAGAACTGGGTTTTTGTGGCCGGATGCCCTTCCTGTCGACAACCAAATAAATAATTATCTGACACGGGGTGACCAGCTAGCGACACTTGTGTGTTTAACAGCCTTGGTGAAGGGCCTGTAACGCCATGGTTTCGTAGCTGGACACCGCCGCCGGGACATACTATTGGAATATAAAGCTTTATGCATATGGCTGAGTTTAGTAGGCGCAGAACGTCTAGAACAAGGCTTCTATATCTTCAGGTGACCGCCCTCCTGTCTTAGCACTCCACGCACCCCCAGCATCGTCTCAAGCACTCGAGTAGGCCAAGAGCACACAGTTGGGTCTGTGGCTGGCTTTTTGAAGCCACGTTTTACAGGCCGGATGCCCTTCCTGACGCCCAACCTGCCCGATGATGGCAGCAGTGCAGCGCTGCCATGCCCTAGGGAGGACAGAGTTTAATATCATATCCGGGGCAATTACCGGGATCCAGGATTTATTACTATGCACTATTTGTATTATTTTTTAGATCAGCGTAGTAGAAAACGGTGACAGGCGGGCCCCGCCCAAGGTCGTCGACCCTGAGGGCCGCAACAAGGCCCGTCGGGTGGACAAGGTGGCGCGCAAGGTGTTCCCCCTAGCCTGGATACTCTTCAACGTCGCCTATTGGCTAGTCTACACGCTGCCCTCAGCGACCAATCCGGAGACGGCGGCGGTCTCGTGAACAATTCGATGACATCTTTGCATAATGCAGCATCTTTGCATGGACAGTTTCAAGTTTGAGAACGCTCGATGACGTCGTTGATATTGACCGTTGAGTAAGCCTTCGAAAAATTTGTGACGTCATCGGCGTCGGCTGATCTAGTTCACTGATGATTGATGTATGACGTCACTATTCCATGACAGTAACTGTTTGAGAGGGAGAAATATACTGTATGAAGGTGATGCTATCGATAGATTCAAAGATCTGATGATTTCATCTTAATATGAATGATAGACTTTCTGGAAAATTGAGTTTCTCAAACTGAACTTTGCAAAGTTCATTTCTGTCGTTTATAATGGCCAGATTCAAAAGTTTAATTTTTTAAAGTGGGTTTGGAAAAAATTAAATGTCTGTAGTGTGCTATCATGGCCAAGTTTCCAAAATTTTGTTTTGCTAGTTGATTTACTACATGTCTGTCGTTTATCATGGGCAAGGAAGGCCCCCCCACAAACTTTATCCTATTGAGCCCAAACTGTTCTTAAAGTTCAATAGCTTTACACTATAGGTTACAAAATACATCTAAATTACAGACAAGCAATAATCGAGAAAAGCCCATTTTTGGAGTCAATACTGAATAGTTTGGAATTAGGACAATAGGCTACATTATGATCATATCATCCAGCATTTTTCCTATCAACCATTTTGAAGCTCACACTGTGATGATGATCCTCATCTGCAGAGTTAATTTTAGCCCTGATGAAATCGGCGTGGCTTTACGCCTCCTTCTTAAGAAAGTCGCGTCGTCCTACGCCTGTGCCTTTAAAAAAAGGAGTAGCCTACAGAACCCGCTGTCGA
>JAQIWG010008899.1:0-11060 GCA_034695025.1 Chamaedrilus cognettii | reverse complement strand
ACCTATTCTAATATCACTGAATTTTTTACACATCACTCCTGATATATAGAGACAACTTTCCCCCACTATTACGTGTCAAAAAATAAATAAAAAAATTCACTGCACCCTAATGTACATGTAGTACTAGCTCGCATAAGTTGATGAATTTTACAAAATAAATGTTTGTGGATTGTCCCGGTTGACACTTCTATAGGCCTACTAATTATAACACGATAGGCCATACCAGAGTAAATATTCCAACGAGAGCTTGCAATAGAAGCGATAGGCCTACTCCGCCCAAAAAAGAATGCAGTCCCGACATTTTAAATCATCTTGACTGAGCGGACACACGTTCCACGCTACGAAGATAAGTGAACGTTTATTTGTTCTCCTAGATTTCGACCTAAAGTGGCGGAAGTGTCGCGTATCACTATCGATCTGTGACATGACAGCGTTGCAGATCATTAGCTGCGTGACAGGAAATGTTTTATGTTTCCGTTTTATACGTTCTTTATACAAGCAGACGCATCATGCGAGCAGTCGGCACAGTCGGCCAAATTGATCTAGGCTATTGACATTGTTGTCTGAGCTTGTCTCCAGCCCAGGGACATAGCCACGGATTTGGCGGTTGGGGCCCAAATTTTTAAAGAACTTTTTCCCCCAAAAAGTTTACAAAAACTCCCACATTTTTTCCCCTTTGATCGTGTTTAGCAATATAGCGCAAATCAGACCCTGAAGAACATAAATCTTTTGACAATATTGAAGCAACGTTTGGCGATATTGGGTAATATTTGGCAACGTGTGACCGTGTTTGGCAATATTTGGCAACGTGTGACCGTGTTTGGTAATATTTGGCAACGTGTGACTGTGTTTGGCAATATTGCACGAGTCAGACTCTGAAGATTTTCAATTTTTGTACAATATTCAAAGGCCTAATCACTTTTTTCTTGGGGGAACCAACTATAAATCATGGGGAGGACGCGTTCTCCCCTTCAATGCGTTTTCCAAAGGAACCAGGATTATTCATGAGGGGGGACGCCCTGGACCGTGGGGGGGCCCCCCATCCCTTAAGCAGCTATGCCCCTGTCTCCAATCACTCCACGCTAACACGAAAGACACTGAATGTGAAGGGGGATAAGATATAGGCAAACCCACACCCACACGCATTACTGTCAATGATCTTGATTACTGCAAAACATCAAATTTTCGCATGCATGTAGTTTTGGCAAATTTTCGAATCGACATAACTTGCCAAAATTACATGCAGCGATAGTAAAGCAGCAGAAGCTATAGGCCTATATACTGGGTAGCCCTGGAAAACACAAAAACTAAATGACACAAAATTTCTTGGAGGCAAAACAATATATTATTAACATGCAGCAAAAATTTTATGTTTTACAGAACAAGAGTACCTGGGCCTTCAAATCACTAACCTCACTTCTGTAATCAACACAATAAAGTTATTTTAATTCACAGCTCTAATTGAGCAAATAACTACACGGGATTGTTCAGCACTGTCGTGACCAGGACTGCATGCATCAGTCGCCTGCACGCCAGCGCGCTTCGTCTAATTGGCAAATGTTTGCTGTGTCAATGAAATACCTTGTCATCTTCTACTTTGATTTCTATCTCCGGCTTTTCTGAATATCATTGAATAGAAAATTGTCAGCTTTCGCTTAAGAGCAGCTCATAATAATTAAGGGACTAAGTGAGAGCTCCTTTCTGCTGGATCAATGATCCGCACAAAAAAGTTATTTTAATTCACACAGCTCTAATTGAGCAAATAACTACACGGGATTGTTCAGCACTGTCGTGACCAGGACTGCATGCATCAGTCGCCTGCACGCCAGCGCGCTTCGTCTAATTGGCAAATGTTTGCCACTTCTTTATTGTACGCTCAGTTGGCAGCTATGTGCAGCAGACAAGCGATACTAGAATATCATTAAGTTTTTTTGCCATAATTTGGCTACACACCATAAATACCTATATCAACACTAGTTGTTGCAATAGAAATCTTACAATGGCCAGCCACTCTGCAATATCAAGTTATCATCATCTGTATCATCTTCATCATTCGTCTCATGATCCATAATTATTATCCGTAATTATCATCATTAGGTCGTCGTGGCACACAGCAGTCTACAGATATAGGAATAATTGATTAACTATCTGCAACACTCCTCCTAGTATAATTGTTGACACAATCCAGTCAGTTCTATAAGGGGGGAATGAAGGTCGGCACATTTCTCGGAGAGAGGGGGGCAAGTTGATGCTGCATGATATGGCTGAGTACACCACACTCAGGTGTCTCAAACTGCTCATCTAATAACATATACCCCACCTATACCCCTCAACTACAGATGACATGTGGCGCAACCACAATAGTTTTAAATTAAGTCAAAATGCAGCAGTCACAAGGCGCAGTGAATGTCTGGACCACCCCCCACACGTGTCCGCTCTTTTAACAATAGGGAGGGGTCGATGAAACCGAGGCCCCCTCACAATAGGGAGGGGTCGATGAACCCTAGGCCCCCTCACTCATATTCGTCGTCGTCCTCGCCCCCTCCGGCCCCCCCAGCCTTGCTCTGATTGACTATCTGCTCCTGACTGCGATACATAGCCGCCACCTAGCGACAGACACGCAAACAGCCAATCAGGTCACAGTATCATATAGATAAAATGGAATATCATACTCATATCATACACGTCGTATCACGGCGCAGCGGTGTATCAACAAGAAATATCACGATGCAGAGTATGATGGTGCATAGTATGACGATGCAGTGTATCACGGCGCAGCACAGTAGCAGACCTGTGCACTAGAGGTCGCCTGTTCGGCGCGCTTGTCTTCCCTCACGCGCAGGAAGCGAGGGAACCGCAGCGAGATGCCCTTCTCTGGGTCAACCTGCACCAGCCAATCATAGCTCACCCCGCTGATCTCTATACTAGTGCACCAGCCAATCACAGCTCACCCCACTGACCTCAATACTACTGCATCAGCCAATTGTGATTAGCTGATGACGCAGTAATACTAATAAACAAGCCAAACACAGCTTGGACAACTGACCTCAATATTACTGCATCAACCAATTACAGCTCATGCCACTGACCCCAATACTACTGCACTAGCCAACCACAACTCACCCCACTAAACTCTATACTACTGCAATACTATACTACTCCTCAGTAGCAGCCTCACACAAAACACTAGACAATAAATTTAAAGAAAAAACCAGAAATAAAGCATTGATAAATATCCCACAATAAATAATATGATGAATATACTGTATGACAAGAGATTAACTGACAAATGGTGCAAGGATGAGGAAAGGCAATGACAGCCTGGCAGAGGGTGAGTGATGAGGGTAGAGAGTGGGTGTGGGCTATGATTGAGTGGGTAGGGGGTACAGACCAGCCCACGCGCTGCCTGGTGGGTGGGGGAGATGGAGAGGTCGGCGGCCTTGACCTCCCACACCTGCACGGCATCAAACCAGTGATCAGGGGCGTGGAAGGTGTCAGTGCGGTAGTAGGGGCGGGGGGCGGGCAGCACCACCCCCCCCAGCAGCTTCGTGTGTGCCTCCAGGTCCGCATCCGTGAACCCCGTCCCGATCTGAGCCAATCACAGAGCAGCAATCACTATGTGAGCCAATCAGAGAACAGCAGCCACTATCTCAGAGAACACCTCTCTATTAGAACTAATCAGAGAGAACAATGTCATTGCTGTATAATAAGTTGATTTAAAAGTTGGAGGGTGGTAAAAGTAAAAATAAAGACTATAAGTACGGTTCAGTGCCTAGAAGCAAACAATGAACTGCTCCTCCTTTTTTAGTCAGCACTTGTAACTTGCCCGGGGAGCTCTGGGCTGTGAATTCACTATTTTTCTTGGATCACAGGAAGCATCTATGTCATGCAGTGGATGGCAGTAAAGCATAATTTGCGAATGCAATGGTGCTGAGGCGAGTAGAGCGGGGGCAGTGAGGCGTACCTTGCAGATAGACTGATACTCCTCGTTCTCCTCATCGTAGCAGGCGAGAAGGAAGCCGCCGTATTTACCGACACGCCTGCCCGTCCCGTGGTACCCTCCTATGACCACAAGGTCCAATGTATCCCCCACCCCCTCCAAGTAGTCCTTCTTAATCTGTGATCCACAGCAAACCAGCCTCACTACACCGTGTCCCATCAAGTATTGTAAAACATTAAATTTTTAAGTGCACATAATTTTGGCAAAATTGCACGAGTTGGCTAAACTTGAAAAAATGACATGAGCAAAAATAACACTCAAACAGTTTATAATGAATGGGCTGTGCTCAAAACACAAAAATTTTGTGCAAATTAAGTAATTAAATGTAAATTTCTAGGAAGCAAAATGCAGCAAAAATAACATGCAGCAAAGATTTCATGTTTTACAGTAATCACTTTTCACTTAAGTTATCTGTAATCAACAACAAACTTGCCTCACTACACTGTGTCCCCTGCAAGTAGTCCTCATCTATCCGTTAAATAACAACTTTTTAGAGAACAGTTATTAACGTGATTGAACACTGTCTAGCAATGGCTATACTGACATTCAATAGGGACAACACACAAGCGAGTGAGAGTTAAGAGAGTTGATTAGAGAAGAGTTGACAGAATTGGTTAGCTGCTGACCTTGAGCCAGTTGTGAGACCTCTTGGCGATCTCATATGTCGAGTCTGTGTCAAGGGTCTTCACCATCAAACCCTCACAGTTACCTGCATCCACACAACACCCACTCATTCATCCACACCACAGCACCCACTCATTCATCCACACAGCACCTATATACACTATACAGCAGCCACATACAGCACCCACGCCGCATCCACGCCATATCCATGCAAAATACCAACACAGCATCATTCGCACAAAACCCACGTCCCATATATAGCACTCATATATAGCACTCATATACAGCACTCAAAACATAGACTGAGTGGCATATTAGTGATTAAGAAAGACTCAGCATTGATGACTAATCAGTAAATAAGTAAGGTTCACTCTTGATAACTCATTAGTAGATAGTAAGACTCGATGGAAAGTAGGACTCAATGGAATAGTAAGACTTAGTGGATCCGAAAGACTTGACAAGTAAGACTCGCCCTTGATGGCCTCCTCGAGAAACTCAGCGACGACCTCCGTGTCGCAGGAGACGAGCGAGCGCGCAAACATGAACTCGCCCGGCACCTCCGTGAACGAGTCGCGCAGCAGCTGACGCCTGCGTCGGTACGGCTCGCGCACAAGCGACACACCATTGAGGTAGAGCAGGTCAAACGCGTAGACGCACACCTGCACCTTGAGGTCTGATGCGTCCGCGTCCTGCACACGCCACACACACACGTGCCACATATACACATACCACACGTAGCTGCACCTTGACGTGCGGCACATCTGCATCCGACACCCAGGCAGGCGTGTTCGAGAGGCTGCAAATCTGACAGAATACAGGCTGGAGGGCTAGGGAGACAGGGCATACAGGCAGGAGGATTAGCCAGACAGGGCATACAGGCAGCAGGGTAAGAAGCAAGACAAATCACACAAACTTGTGGCACTTCTGTCTAGCAGACCCGTCATAAGCATGAGAAAAATATCTTGAATCGCAGCCCACCTTCTCCCCTGACCCCGAGTAATTCTTATTCTTTAGCCCCTCTGCCCTCTCTAGTTCTTCCTGACCCCTCTTCTGACCCCTCTAGACCCCCACCTTGCGCTTCCGAGTGCTCAACACTTGAAAGGGTAAGATCTGTTGTCGCTCTACGTCGTACGCCACGGCCTCACTGTCAATCACAGCCGATGTGACTCCGACCCTCACCACGCCCCCCTCTGAGGCCCCTCCCCTCTGTGAGGCCACGCTCATGTCTGAAACTTCGCCCCCCTCTGAGGCCACACTCTCCCCTGAGCCAACATCCGCCTCTGACGCTCCACTCTCCTCTGAGGATTTACCCCCTGTGGCTGTGGCCCCTCCCCCCTCTGAGACCCCTCCACCTCCCCCAGGGAGGGCGCGGTGCATGCGCGCCACTATGTCGGGGTACTTGAGCGTGTTGTTCTCCTGATTGCGACTGTACACCTGCACCTCAGGGCCCCGCCCACTCGCCCCTCCCAGCACGTGAATCTGACCAATCAGACAACCACGCAGATCTGGCCGATCACAGACAAGCAAGTCAATCCGACCAATTAAATCAAGAGAAGATGTTATTATATCAGAGAAATATCTGATCAATTAGAGCATTACTAATCTCTTACCTAACATTGCCTAACGATAACGGTTAGTATGCTGTTTAAAACTGACTATGCTGCTTGATGCCTCATAAAAACCACATTTTTTTCAGTTGAATATTTTGTTTCGGTGTTCAACAACGTTCTCTAGACTACAGCGCAGCCAATGCTGAAGCTAAAAATTTGCTGAAACGTCCAGTAGATGCAGCAATAACTGATGAATAGAATCGTAATTGTAAGCTAAATGATTGGTTTTCATCCAACTTCAAGCCACGCCGTTGACTAGAGTCATATGTATTTGTTTCCTATCGCTCAGAATCAACGTTCGCAACAGATCACACTATAGGCCTGTCTCTAGCAATCAACGGTCAGCACACTATGCGCTGAGCGCCGACGTCAAATTCTAGACGTTCGGCTGCTAAAGAGTTAAAGATCTAATCATCATGCAAATCTGACCAATCAGAAAAAAAAGAGAGGCATGTGTGTCTAGCCAATCAGAGTCCAGCATTCTGCTTGTTTAAGCACAAGCAGAATGCAGGGTGAGTCAGATGGAACAAGAAGCGCTAGTGTTACTGCACAAGGGGGCATCACAGTGAACAACGGAGGTTCAGAGTGAGCAAGGAGGGGATAGGGTACACAGGGGATATCAGAGCAAACAAGGGGAGGGTGCGAGCATGCAAGGATTGGTCTAGATGAAACAAGTGAAAGAGAGTCAGACCTGGGCTCGCTCTCCATCGTACTTGAACTCAGAGACAAACTGTGCGTCTCCAAACCTGCGCAGCACCTCCTGTACACCCTTCGTGGGGTGGGCGAGCATGGGACGTAGCGGCACACCTACACACACACGCGCCACTAGTGAAGTAAACGAGCTTGGAGTGCTCTTACAGACACACACCTACATACGCACTGTACACACCCACCACCCAGTAATCTCTCAACGAGCAGCTCATTCTCTTGTGTAACCTCTGCACATAGGAGGAAGGATAAACTGGGGGAGCCAATTCAGGAATTAGGCCTGCTTTGAGGCCTCTGGTATACAGCATGTCATACCGATAGGGTCAATCTCAGCCCCTCAGCTCCAGGTCTCTGGGCTGCCAGCCAATTCTTTGTTCCCCGGCCTGCACGGGGTGAGGGGTGACATAAAGGGGCAAGGGATACGTACCAGGGGTGAGCCGGCAGTGGAAGGGCAGCTGGTCGAGGGGGGCAGACAGCAGCAGGGGGATGATGCTGTCATAGCTTGGGCACTCACTGCAACACATGCGCCAGCCTTATGCACAAGTATCTTTAATAACTGCTGCAAATAACAAGCGCCGTCCATCAAATTATCACTTTAACTAGAATTAATATTTAATCGAACAATTTTATTAAGTTATATACAAAGTGGTTGAAAATATATACGCACTCAAAGTTGACCTTAAAAAATTCACATTTATCATCAAAAATCATCCCAGATCCTGAGCTAGCAGACTGCTAGGCTGTTGACAAATCAAAACTAACTAGCTGTAGTTGAGTAGTTGCACGCACCAGTACGTAGTTTTGATGAGCAGCGTCGCCTCCTCTATCTTCTTCTTGAGCGCGTCACCACTGAGTGTAGGCTCGGCTACGTCTACAGTACAAGCAGAACGAAGTCTAAATTACACATTGCACCTCGATTAGAGTGCGATTTAAGTGCGATTTAGTGACGTAGTCCGATTTAATTAAATTTTCTGTTGCTCGACCTCAATTTAATGTGCGAATTAGCAATCTGCGAATTAATTTTTCAATTCGCACATTTCTACAAATTAAGTGCGATTTAACGGCCAAAACATCAGAAAGTCAGTTACGTTTCAAGATTCAAATCTTTACGATATTATTGAACATTCACCACTATTGTATTAACACGATTAGGGCCTTCCGGAACGCTACTAAAGACCAGAGTTCAGTAATATTTTAGCACATTTGCTAAATCGCAATCAAACCGAGGAAATTGTCAAGCAACCCAAAAATTTCAAGCTGCAGTTTAGCTCAAACTGCAGTTAGAGTAATGTGCAATTTAGCATATTTTCAAATCGAGGGCGAGCAACAAGCAGTTAAGCACGCACAACACAGCTCAAAGTACGCACAAGCGCATCTATAGGCTCAAAATATGCACAGATATCCAAGTCAAAAGTATGTACAAGCAGAGCTCTGTCTGTAGAAGTCTGTAGTCCAAATTAAGCACAAGCAAGAGCTACATAGAGAGTGGTCTGTGAGAAGAGGGTGTACCCGGAGGGATGGGGGGGGTGAGTACGACAGCCTGCCCCAGGGCGGCGAGCACAGACTGCTCCGCGAGACCGATGCGCAGTTTGCCCGACAGAGAGCGCATGAGGTAGCGCGCCTCCGAGCCTCTGCATGCTACAAACATGGACTTGATCTTGTCCACCTTCTTCGACATCACCTGCACGCCACAAACATGGACCGTATCTTGAACATCACCTGCACGCCACAAACATGGACTGGATCCTGGACATCACCTCCTGCACGCCACAAACATGAATGGGATCTTGTCTACCTTCTTCGATATCACCTGCGCACAACATTAACCAAATCTTGGTTATCATCTGCTCACAACACGAACTGGAATACTGTAAGGACAGAAAATAAGGATGTGCGTACCACGCGTATGTTAGTGCATGCATACCGCGTGGCCAGTCATGGCCGAGATCTCCTTGAGCTTGCTGAAGACGGCCGCCACGCTCAGCTTGGCCGGCGCAAACATCGTCTTCTGATTCGACCGACTTGCCTGCACCCAACACCAACCAACCAACCGGTTCACTGTCCGTGTCGGTAGACACGTCATTGGACACTGGCTCATTAGTCCATTGGTCCGTGGTTCAATTGATCTATGGCTCCATTCGTCCATGGTTCCATTGGTTATGGTTCCATTGATCCATGAATCCAATGGTGGCATAACTCAACACACTGCTGTCTTCACAGATATCTGCTTACAATCACCAACAGGGTAGCACAGATATCTGCTTACAATCACCAACAGGGTAGCACAGATATCTGCTTACAATCACCAACAGGGTAGCACAGATATCTGGCTATCCTTACCTCTGCGACGAGACCGAGGTCTCCTTTATCCTGCAAGTCTGCCTTGATCTTGTCCATGCTGCGACCTACAATCACAATTTAACCCCCAACCCTACACCAACAACTAGAATCCACAACCCTACATCAACAACCACAACCTAACCCACAATCTCACACCAACTACCACACCCTAACCCACAACCCTACACCAACGACCACCTGAAACCAGAATCAGATAAACCTGATCCACAACCATAACCCCAAGCAGTGCAAATAAAATCAGGTTGCATAGCGCAGACTCTGTCGGTCAGCCCAGCCTGGAGCTGGATCCACCCAAAAAACTTGTTCACCACACTCTACACACCTTCATCCAGAGATCTTTACTCCACTGAAGATGAATGATGCTCACTTCACACACGACATCAGCCTGGGTATCTGGATGGGGCTAAGGCATCAAAGATGAATGGGACATGGTACTTAGCATAAATGATATCCGGATAAAAGCCGACCAGCTCCTGGCCCTAGCATGGTTAGGGTAATAGACGAGGGTCGGGGTTAAAGGTTACGGTCACAGGTCAGAGTTACAGCAGAGAGTAGGGGGTTGACCTGTGGTTTGGACGATGACCTTGAGCAGCAGGTTGTCGCCCACGCCCAGCTCTGTGCCCTCGTAGGCCGGGGCGAGGCGGTTCAAACAGAGGTAGACACACGGCAGGAGGTCAGAGGGCGTGAGGGCAATCAGGGAGCGGTAGAGGTTACTCAGCGTCTCTATCGACTTGAGTCTGAGGCAGACACGTACAAACACAGTGACACGCATAAAGACATATAGGGACACACACAGACACAGTGACACATAGAGAACACAGTCATAGTGCAGATATCAGCTTGAGAGATGACAGACAGGTGGGGCTCAACTCGAGAGTCTCGGCCGAAGGAATGCTGACACAGTAGGCTGATACAATACCTTCAGTATATTCAAACCTAAACCAGTCTTCAGTTATAAATAGTGCAGTCGAACCTAAGAAGGTTACGGGGACAATAAGCACCAGAAATAACCACTAGTGAAGTTGAGCCATTACCTAGCCCTAATACGCATCAAATAATCAAACAAGAGAAATGGCGTGCAATGCCTACCTCGCGGACACGGCCTCTATGGCTTCAAACGTCCTTGACAGCGCCAGGTAGGGAACTCTATCGCAGAAATCAAACGCAACATCTATCAATGATTCTTCGCTAAATAAAAATAAAAATTAAAGAAAATGAAAATCGTGCCAGACGAAAAAATTAGCAACCGCAATGATTTATCATCCAATGCCCGGAGAAGTGACCCTAACAATAACAGTACGGTGTAATGCTTTAAAATATTCAATAAATGAATACGGCGAACTGTGTTAACCTCTCACGTTATTTTCCAATTGATCATAAGAGCCAGGATCAGCCTAGTAGAAGTAATTGTACTAGAGAGGACACCTCTGTCCGCGCGCCCAGCAGGCGTCCTTCACTGGGTCGTAGCGAGACTTGGCTGGGTCGTAGTCCTCATCACTGACTCGCTCTACATCATCATCCATCTCCTTGCCTGTCTCCTTCTTTGTATCCTTCTTTCCTTCTTCGTTTAGAGAACTGAAACCAAGCACTGACCATTATTCAAAACACCACACAGCGCATAACATATTAGGCACTGGGTTAAATCAAATCAGATCACTGGGCTTATAGTCCGTTTCGGCGCGAAAGGCGCCATCGGGGACCTCCCCTCGCCATGGGTACCATGCAGATGTCATTTAGGAAACCCAGACGAGGAGGAT
>JAQIWG010008898.1:0-11061 GCA_034695025.1 Chamaedrilus cognettii | reverse complement strand
TCTTGTCCGGTTACTTTTGCTTATATGCAACTACTTGATGTGGTATTGAAACTGAGCTGTAGGGGTTAGGTATAGACGCAAGCCTTCTCGGGGATATATTATCTCTTTTTGCTTAACCTCGTTACTTTGTATACGATTTATGTATGTGCCTGTATTTTGTTCTGAAGTAATAAATGTGAAAAAAAACAAAAAAAAAACAGTTCGAATTCTAAACATTGCTTTTGCAGGAAAAGATCGCGAGCTTGAGCTTAGTTTTCACGGGTATAGTGAAGCTTCATTTATTTAGAAAATTACGCGTTCTATTGTAATATTGTATATATATTTTGAAATTTAGAGCCCAACGGACAACAGTTCATTCTCTTAGGCAGCCATGTTGCTCTGTACCAGTGTCCATCCAACCATGATCAATGAACATTCTGAAAAAAAAATTCAAAAGCAATATGCAGAAAGCATTAGGAGTGTCATCGGTGTGGTAATAGTAGAAATGAAGATTAGAAAGACAGATCAATGAGGCGGAGGAAGTGAATGACATACAGTCGATGTTGACGATCCACTTCCCAGTGAGGACAGCCTGAAGGTACTTGACAGTGCGCGGACAGGAGCCCTCGGCATTTACACTGGCCACCACGTGTGTCACTGCAGCACATCTAGTCACATTGACCACCATATCTAGTCACACTGGCCACCACGTGCATCACTGCAGCACAGCACACATCTGGTCACTGCAGCACAGCACCACCTCTAGTCACACTGGCTACCACACGTGTCATTGCAGAACAGCATCACATCTAGTCACTGCAGCACAGCACCACCTCTAGTCACACTGGCCACCACACGTGTCACTGCAGCACAGCACCACATCTAGTCACACTGGCACAGCACCATATCTAGTCACACTGGTACAGCATCACATCAAGTCACACTGGCCACCACGTGTGTCACTGCAGCACAGCACTACATCTAGTCACACTGACACAGCACTATATCTAGTCACACTGGCCACCACGTGAGTCATTGCAGCACAGAAACACATCTAGTCACACTGGCCACCACATGTGTCACTGCTGCACAGCACACATCTAGTCACACTGGCACAGCACCACATCTAGTCACACTGACCATCACATTTAGTCACACATAGGGAATAAGTCAAGAGGAGTCACTATATGCTCTATATTGAGGCACGTATGGAGATAGCGGGGGCGGGGCTCTTCCCCACCGGGAAAACCAATTACAATCGTCCACAGCTGGATTGACAGGGTCATGACTTACACGCATCCAATCGCAATAATTCAAAGAGATTACCCATAATTCAAATTAACTTCCATTTTTGCTTAAAAGGTCCTTCTTTCTAAAGAATTGCGAAGTTTATACATGAGCGTTCAGGCTTCAATTTCTGTGGAATAAGTGAGTTTCACTCAAATTAATATTGCAATCCCTGTTCCAGGATGCTTAACTCTTTTCAACACTCCAATACCAAACACATTTATAGTATATTTTTACCGATTGATCTCATATTTATGCAAATTTATTCCCACACACGCGTAGGCATTGTATACATTAATTTACAGTATTTTAGCAGTAGAGTATATTAACCTTCATGATATTCATGATATAAAGATCTAATTATGACCATCATCCTTGAGCGTGAGCTTCTACGCAAGTTCTAAGCTGTCACCTGAGTGAGAGAAGCTGTTGACAAGAGTCCAGCCGAGCTGCGCGACACAAGACGACACCTCCTCCCTCTCACTGCTTGTCAGTCCGGTCGTCAGCACGACTATCTCGCTCTCACAGAACTCACTCACACACAGTGCGTCCTGCATCAAACCGGATGCCTATCTTGCTCCACACCACTCACTCACACTCAAACCACACGACTGTCTAGCTCTCACACCACTCACTTACACTCAAACCACACGACTGTCTAGCTCTCACACCACTAACTCACACTCTAACCACACGTCTGTCTCGCTCTCACACCACTCACTCACACTCAAACCACACGACTGTCTCGTTCTCACACAACTCACTCACACTCTAACCACACGACTGTCTCGCTCTCACACAACTCACGACCAAAACACACGACTGTCTCGCTCTCACACAACTCACTCACACTCAACGCCCTCCTGAATGCTGAACCATACGACTGACCTTCATCATGCTAGACGATGACACAATCAGTGAGTTACATTTGTGGTATATAGTACATGACATAAAATTTTGCAGCAATGATACCATTAAAAGGGCCGAAGATCTGATAAGGTGCAGGGTTTGGACACCAAAGACCTGTCATTTGGCAGAGCACCGAAGAGAGAGATTTACCATTAGAAGACATGCAATACACATCTACATACGATAACGCATGTTGACAGAAAGTTTAGATTAAGCTTTCAGATTTAAGAACCGTGTGTAGTAACAAACACTATTACAGCGACGCACAGTTCAAGTGCCTCGGAATCAAGCCAAGAACCGCTTCCCCTTCTGTATTCGCATTTTACGACTCAGCGGGGGACCTTCTGGTTGCAAATCAAATATTTGTTCCACAGCTTCCAGGGGGTGAATGCGAGCAATAATTGAGTGCAAACCTCGAGCGCAGGCCGAGTCTGGGGGGCACAGGGAGGGGTGTCGAGAGCATCCTTCATGTCCTGAGTGAAGGCCATGTCCACTGCAGTCTTACCATGCAGATCTCTTCAAACACAAACACTCATACACTTCAATACAACACATTCACAATAATTCAACTTATCAACCAAAAAAATCACGAAAGAGATCCATGAGCCAAATTATCCACCGACACTCTGCCTAATTTTTGTATCAATGAGTTGAGTAGTGTCTGTTAAATATTTGTTAAAGGCATACCTGCCAGTCCTGTCTGCATACCAAACACCTAAATTCTATGGCACATTTTTGGTCATTGAGAATAATAGTAAACATAACATATGTTTTCATCCTCTGGGGGGTCATTAGGGTTCTCACCTATCTCGCTTTTAAGGCGCCCTCCCCACGCCTAGAACCTGTCAGTAAACTTTAAATTTCTAGTTCTTTTTTAAAATTTCAATTTTTTTTATATTTTGTTGTACCATTTTTTTTGGCTTTTTTGGAGGGTTTGCCACAGGCCTCCATATCTTTCCACACCTTGACGCTCCTGGAAAACCAGTAACTTTTGTAGATAACATAGAATTTATTTTATCATTTTAAAAATATCTAAATTTTAAATCTTTCACTTTTTTCACTTTCATGGGGTCCTCCAGGATTCTTCCACACACCCCAAACACAAACGTCCGCTACACCAACTACTCGTGTGAGTAAAATCTAAATTTCTGATCACTTTTTCAAATCTGAAGCATTAATTTGGTTCACTTTGAAGGGGGTCCCTGCCAACCGGTCCCCACTCACCCTAGACGCCACCATCACACAAACCACTTTTATCGATAATTGGTAATTTCTGGTCAGTTAGAAACACTTTCAAATTTGGTTGTTTTTGCTAATAATGTTAAAAGTCCTATAATAATCGAAATAGGGAAAATAGTATTAGTGCACAAATATGAAGTAATAAATTTCTTTTTTTAATCATGGCAAATTCTTGTGAATTTTTTCACCTAAAACGAGCTAAATAATCATTATCCACCGATACTCTGCCTAATTCTTGTATCAATCAGTAGTCTCTGTGCAGATAGAGGTAACCAGTATATAATTTTTTTTATATTTACTTCGCTCAGGTTTTCACATGTAACGTTATGCTTGCCCGTTTGAAATTCGGCACAGAATTTGTATCTAACCATTATTTTGGTCACACTACATCTGCTAAACTTAAACTTGATAATGGCAGAGTGCACCGCATGGTTTTGGAAGCCCCAAGAGAGACGAGCAGGCGCACGCAGTCGAGGCGGTAGTTCTGGACGGCATCCTGGAGGGGCGTGGAATTCTCATGGCCCGGCGTGTCGATGAGCGCGCCGTGGCTCAGCAGCAGTGCGGCTATCGCCACATAGCCGTGGTTGCACGCCTCATGCTGCACCACACAGCACAGCCCACAACCGTGGCTACATGAGGCTGCACCACACACCACAGCTTAGAGCTGTGGTTATACGCCTCATGCTGCATCACACACCTTCTAGCTGTAGCTATACACTCCATGCTGCACCATACATCGCAGCTCTCAACCGTGGTTGCACTATACTGCACCACAGCTCACTGAACTTAACTTCTTTCCCAAGTCAATCCCTTCACTAATTTAATTTAATTTTCACCAAGCTGGTTTAGGATTCAAACATTTCATCAATATCATTTAATTAGTAAAGATAGTCCACGCTTAAATAATTTCATTTAATAAACAATATGGTTGAAGATGGGTGCTAGATCCTGCAATTAGCTTAATATTCAGGCAACTCACCAGTGGTGTCCAATTTGCATAATCTTTAACATTCGGATTCGCTCCCTCCTTTAGCAGTCGTTCCACACGAATTTTGTCACCCTACACCGATATTTCAATATTTTAAAAAATCAACTTGTATCCTAACCTCAAAAGATAAACTAAAAAAAACGCATATCGTCAAATAAATCCTAATTCTTCGCTAACACAAATGAAGTAGTATTTACATAGACTAGACATTGAGTTCTTCAGGCTCAGCGAGAAAAAATATAATTTCTAATGAAGTATCTATGTTCAATTGTTTCTTGATCAGGATTGGTAATTTATGATGATTTAATGTAAGGCTCAGTGTACCATAGCTCTTCTAAGCATCTGTAGTTTTCGCTCTGCACACCCTTTGGTCCGAGAAACAAACTGACACTGATGGCTCGTAAGACTCTACTTTTAACAAGAACTAAATTCTAACCTTCAAAGTCTAACACAACATAGTATCCCCTATTAGCCCACACTAATCATTATAAAAATGAGGTTTTTTTGATCATTGTATATTTAAACATCAAAAATATTCAAATAAATGAAAAAAGATAATTTAGCTTAATAATTATCGCCCATCAAAATATCCTACCTTGATGACAGCTGTGTGTAAAGCAGTCTCTCCCTTCGCATTACGCTTTACATAGCCAGGAGTCACAGTGTTTCCACTCTTGGGTGTATGCAGGACAGTGACGTTGCTTTGTGCTGGACTGCTGCCTGACTTGGATGCTGCAGATTTTGTGAGACGTCTCGATGCTGTAAATATTCTAAAGGGCGTGGTAACACTGGTCCTCACAGGAAGTGATCCTAAATTCGCAGGAGACTTCACTTTGCGAGCGGATGCCGAGCCACTCTTATTATTCTTCACCGACTGCTGAATGGCCTTACGAACACGTGACAACTCTCCTTCCTTCTCAGAAACACCGGCAGACCCCGCAGAATGCTGCTGCCGCACGAGGGTCTCAGTTATTTCAGACGTCAATGAAAGCGTATCGCTACTAATGGGTGTGTGAGATCCAGTTTCTAGTTTGTTAGATCCGAACAGAAAATAGCTGCTCTCATTGTCTGGGCTCTGCTTTGCAACCAAACAAGGTGAGACAATTTCAGAGGCCTTCAAGCGCTTCAAGCATCTTGAGTCATTCAGAGCCGTATCTTTCGATGAGAGACACTTCTCTATTGATGTAGCATCATTTTCCCTCATCGCGGGACCACAAGGCGTAGCGGGGGAAGCTCTTCGCTTTTTTCTTCCTCTCGAATCTTCTGGAATTTTATCTATATTGTTGCGCTTATAGGATGTACTTCTTTCTGAGTATTCTTCACATGTACTTCTAGGAGTGGTAAATCCTGAAGAGGTTTCAGGTTTCGTCAATATATCGCAAGTTTCAGCAGATCTTCGATCAGAAAGCTCAGACAATTCTTTCACATTTTCACCAACTCGTGGGCTATCCTCCATCTGCTTACTATTAACTCTCACCTGAGCTTTTGTCCCAATTTTACTTGTTGCCACCTTTAAGTTCTTTGCTGAGCATCTTCTCGTCGATTTTCCTTCTGAAGACTCTACCAGACGGAGAGCATTATTAGCGTCCTCTGTCGCACTTAAAGCACCAACTACGGTGGTCTGTAAGGAGTCTCCTACTTTGTCAGTGCTGATGGGAGTTATCTCAACGTGTATGCAGCTTGCAGAAGCTGGTAGCGAATCAGTGGCTGCAGAGCAATTCACCGGAAGTGGAATGTTCTCAGCAGTCGGTGCAGCGACTGAGCTGAGGAGCAAAGACAACTTAACAGCAAGTGAGCAAACAGCCTCCAGCCCAGGACATAGTATCAGATCTTTGATTGGTGTTGGCACGGAGCAGACTGGACACTTCTGATCAACAGCATGCTCGACACAAGCCCTGCACGCAGCAACACATACAGAATAGACTCACAATATTCAATGCAAATGTATTAGAGGATCACTTGATGTATATTATAGTAAGAATCGATCAATTAGAAACTGATCAGTGTCTGTAAAAGCCAAAAGCAATCTACTATGGTAATGCTATTAAAAAATTCATTCCTTAATGACATAATACTTAACACAAATAATTTTCGGTTCATGTGGTGATACTGTATGCTGAAGCTATATAACAATCAGGCGACTTGCCAGTGCTGTAATTGTCTTTTACGCCATGAACAGTGTGGTACAAAATACTTTTTTAAAGTATTTAAATTATTAATTACTAATTACTTTCAGCAATATAATTCAATTACTTTCTAAAGTAAATAACTTGGAATTTAATTAAAATACTAATTACCAATTACTAAATAATATTTTAATTACTTTGTATTTAATTACTAATTACTTTTTTAACGGAACCAAATATGACTATAATGTTTGGTAATCGCATTACTCGCATACTAATTACTAAAGTATAGTTATCGTTCTATCAAATGCAATAATTTTAATTGGCTAACAGCCTATTAGCCTAATTATGTGACTGACATTGACTTCCATAAATTTTGAATCATGCGAATCACGTGTACATTTAGGCTGATCTAGGCCTGCTTGCTAAGTGATGTAGTCATGTAACAGATACTGTAGTGGGCAAAGTTATAGAATCATAATCTGGGTCTTCAACCCCGGAACTCGCGGATGACAGACCATTGAGACCAGTGCCTTAGCTGACTAAGCTACCGAGATCAAATATTCTTGAAGTTTCAACGTTACTAAAATGACGTTCCTTTATAGCACAATGTTCATGTACAGCATTGTTCAAAATACGAATAGCAGTCTTTTTCCACAATTTTCTGCAATAAAAATTGGCCTAACAGCCGAAACCATCAACGTATTGCAATTTAGCAAAATTAGCAATAAGTTAATCAGACAATTTAAACTTTACCAGGTTAAATTTATTATTATTCAGAGAGTGAAAGTAATTAGAACTTTTCTAACTACTTAATTACTAATTACTTTCTAAACGTATTTTAATTGCTTGGTTTAAGTACATAACTTTCAAAGTAATTAAAATACAAGTATAATTACTTCATAACTAATTTAATTAGTATTAATCAAATGACTTGTAATTTAATTACTATACAAAACTGGCCGTGAGGGAAGATATTTTGTTCATTGGAGTCAGAGCGGCCCTTTAATCGTCGCTTTGGCATACAGCAGATATGGCGTATAATTACTATTAGCTTATGACAGCTTTCATAGGCCCTACAATTCATAGCCTTGAGTATAGCTTGGCAAGTCAGCTTTAGCTAACATAGTATTTTAATACATCATCATAATACGTCACAATACGTAATACAATACGTCATTACCATACAATATATTAATTGATTTCATTATAAAAACTCTGAAAATTGTGAGTCTAGATTTTAATAGGAACAAAATTCAGCTAATAAGCTGCTTAATTGGCCTTTGACCTTCGCGACGGCGTCCCGCGGCATCGACACTGAGGGCAGCCTCTGGCGGGATGCCGTTCGCACGGAAACTGCTACTAGCTTTAATTCCTTACACATTGATCTGTGACGACTGACGATTCATTATAAAAGAGAAGGAATAGCTATGAAAAACATAAGTTTTGGGCTGCACCGTGCACACTGCAAGCATGACATACACACGACGATGGGCACAGTCCACACAGATTTTACACGCGCATCAAATATTTCGAAGCACAAACAGAAATCAGCATTGAATTACTAAGCATAGTATTATGCATAGTATATGTCCCAGATATGACATCAAACAATGTCTTGTAGCCCTGCCCTGCTGCCACTATTGAGCAACTTTGGCAGCAGGAAGGGCATCCACTGCCTAAAAATCTCTATTCAGCATCAGAAAGCAGACGCTCTTTGACGTCTGTACTCTGCGCTGCGTCAGCGCTGCTGATGGTCAAAATTTAATACAACCTAGCGCTCTTGGCTCGCCCACGGATGTCATTGAGACGATGCTCGGGTTAGAGAGCGTTTAACAATGGATGGGCGGTGGTAGGGAGGGCTATTTGCGGGGACCTCCTGCAGGCCGGGAACTAAGAATTGGCTTGCAGCCCACAGATTCCAGAGTAAAAGGCGGCTATAGAAGGGGGAGCGGTTCTGTGCCGGCTCTCATGCGCAGAACCGAATTGTATTTATAGTCTTTGTGCTACACACAAATGAAAACTAAAACAAAAACTAAACTACAAAAAATACAAATAAAAAAACTATTAGCCGGGGCTGGGGAGGTGAAGCCAGCATTTGCTATCATTCTAGATTTTTTTGTAGTTCAGGGACCGTGTGTAACACAGTACAGATACAGTCCGGTTCTCTGCAAGAGAGCCGGCACGGAACCGCTCCTCTTTTATAGTCACCTTCTACAACTAGCCCGGAGGAGCTCTGGGCTGCAAGTCAATTCTTTGTTCCCCAGCCTGCAGGGGTTATTTTTGTTGGAGGCCTAGAGTTTGCGGTCCCCTAGAAAAGTTATTAGGGGATCTAGAGTTTGCGAGGGGATGCAGACTCTAGATTTCATCAACCCCTTTTATTAAGTTTCGACTGTACTGATGTTTCCACTCCAATTCTCTCGGAAGCATCAGAAGCAATCTCAAGGAGCATTGAAAGCCTCTCAGCTTCCGATGCTCCTCGTGGGGTCACTGTATGTAAGGGCGTGTGTCCGTGGCTGCAGACGTCCAACCTTTGCTAGCACGAAAAATGGGCTGGTAAAATAGAATTGATGACAACGATGACTATGATTGAGGAACTACACATCACACCAATCATGCACCAATCAGTCACAAGTTCTCACAACAACATTGGCAAAAATATGCAAATGATGGGCAGCTAACTAAAGGCAATATTGGTCTTGTTTGAGCGAGTCGAAACAAACCTGCAGAAGAAGTGTTCACAGCCCTTCAAGCACTGATGAGTAGGTGCCCCACCGCTGAAATCATTCAAAGTCATCAACATTTGACAACAACTTGTCAACAAGCCTCATGTTCACTGTCATCAGAAAGTATTTACCTTCGTAATTGAATCACAATTTGAATGTATATTTTAAATAATATTCTTATCCAGCCTACTTGCTTAGGTTAGACTTAAGTTTAGCATCAACATAGTACAGCACGCGTTGCTACCCCTGCTCTCTAGTCGGTACTAAACAAGTAAATATGCATGTTATGAAACTAAGAGTTAGTGAACCTAAGAGTTGAACAGGCTACTCAAATTTTATACAGAAGGTACCTACTAATACACAACTAGCTAGCAGCATTTTTTTGTTGTCTATTCAGGTAAATGTTCATGTTTTCACATAGTTAGTGATGACTTGAGCCCGATAAGGACTGCTGGAGCAGGGTTTTTATCGGAAGCCCTTCCAGATGCAAACCAAATGATAAATTATTTGACACGGTGGTTAGCAGGCACTTCAGCAAGGCCGCTAAATACACAAGTGTCGCTACACTTGTGTAATAACAGCCTCGCTGAAGAGCTTTTAACGCATTGTTTTATAGTTGCCAGTGCTGTAACTTGAATCCAGATCTTATACTTTCTCAGTCCGACTGCGGATGCCTTAATCACCAACATCTCCAAACTAAACTCCTAATATGATAATAGCAATTATATTGTCAACATATTTAGCAATATCATCAATTCATTATACCATATGATAATTTTTAACCTAACAACATAATAAATTAATAACTAGTTAGCATATATAATGAATTATATGCTAACAAAGTAACAAAACTATGAAGCTTTACACATGATATACGGTTACATTAATTAACACTGTTAACACTGCCAATATCATTGCGCAGGCTTACCAAGCGACACAATGCAAAAGAGTCTGCAGATCAGACAAAACTCTTCTGGTATTCACCCATGGAGCTGATTCCATATCAACCGTCCATTGTTCAATCTAAGCGGAAGACTCACATTAAATAAAGCATTATGGTACATATTATGCATAATCAATTCATGAATTATTGCATTTTTGGGAGAACCGAGTGAAATACTGGACATCTCATTGCGGATTCGGAATCTACGATCCCGATAAACTGTACGGGAACAATTATTTAGGTTGCTTTTCGGCTGATAGACAAAAGCAGTGTACACTGCTCAATGCTCGTGTTATTCTAATCCTCTAAGCTGTATTATTATCCCTGGCTAATCACCTCAGATTACTGTTGCAGAGTAACACAGATTTGATAAAAGAATCAAGAACAGAACCTTTATTTAGGCAAAGGTAAAGTAGGCAAGCACTAAAGCTCATTACAATCTTGCTGGTCAATGAAATGCACACAAACAGTCTGCGGTTCGCTCGTTGTCATTTCCTCTATAGGCTAAGCCGTGGACAGCAATGTTCTGGCTAGCCTGAGATCTTCTCGAGTAAGGGCGTGTTCTATTTGATGCAGCTGTGTTCGGTAATAACAGTGACTGGGGCATTCCGGTCGTTATTAGAGGCCTATTATTGTCAGCCACTGTGCTGAAAAGCTATCAAAGCCAGTCCAGCAATTTGACACATGAGGTATCTATGAAACCATTTCTCAGCCACCTGGGGAGTGTAAAGTAGGCAAGCGCTTGGCTCAGCACATCTTGCTGGTCAACGAAAAGGCGAGTATAGTCTACGCGATTGAGCTTCATACAATCATCCCTACCTCACGCAGACTGATTTTCGCCTTTTCGTTAACCGCAAGATTGTG
>JAQIWG010008897.1:0-11062 GCA_034695025.1 Chamaedrilus cognettii | reverse complement strand
CAGTCCTAGACCAGTCCTAGACCAGTCCTAGACCAGTCCTAGACCAGTCCTAGACCAGTCCTAGACCAGTCCTAGACATTACGCTTTAAACAATATGGTTAGCGTGGCTATCGCAGCGTCAATGTCAGAATTGTGCAAAGCTGTAAATTGATTGAGAGGGTTTTCCTCCAAATGCCGTGCTCAAAAAGTCGATAGGATCGCGCGTGTACTGCCCCAGCTCTCACCAATCACTTCGCACTCAAAACTTTCGCTGCGACGTGAACCCTCGCCCGACCGTCGATCACTGATACTGCTGGACCAAATGCAATATCCCTAGATTCTGGGTATCTCGGCTAAAAATATTCACAGGTTGCATATTATTTTGACGAAATTATATCATCTCCTGATACAATGCGTCATCTTATAAAAATATCACCAAATATCTTAGGATTGCGTTAAAAATCAGATCCACAAATCACTGAAAATCCTTATATCTAGTGTATATATATGTTCCAAGCAGTGTCATCGCGGACGTCGACTGATGTTTCACGGGAGAGGGCGCGCTGACGGGTGTCCAAACCGCGCCGGGCTCTGTTAATTATGAATGTCAGTGTGCTGCCGGACAGTGTTAGAGAGATGTAGCATTGACGCGCCGAGGACGTGCGGCGTAGAGCCGCGCACGACGAATGCTCGCTTTGAGACTATACATGTAGTTGTGAGACAGAAAGACAGAATTTATGCCCAGTAGGCTATACGGCGAATTGCAGTAGACCTGCGCAATGTAATGTAAATACAGTCATTTTGATATATTGCGTCACGCTATGTCTCATTAACAGCAAGATGCATGGACTACTGTGTGCATCGTAGAATATCGTAATATAACAGAGAAAAAAGCTAATTCAAAGGCTCTGTGTCTAATGAACTTCATGAACTTTCAATGAGTAAAAACTCAAATGCTTTCTGGAATACTTGGAAGCACAAAGTCTGTTCGACTAGTAATGTGCTACAGTGTATTGAAGGCTGCTATGATGATTCACAAGTTTGCGAAAAATTTCGGAATTATTTTGTTTCGGTCTGTACGGTCAATTCCAAAGAAAACAATTTGAAAATGAAAGAAGCTTTTGGGGTTAAGTTGGCCTCCTACTTCCAAAGACAGTATATAAGAGACATTAATTTCAACTCTGAATTAATTAGTATCTGTATTGCGAAGCTTAAAGTTGGAAAAGAAGCCCCAGGATTGAATAGCTTGCAGGCAGATCACTTAATTCATGCTCATCAAAGCATACATATGATACTGGCCAGATCATTTTATCTCGTGTTGCAATGTGAATATGTTCCGAGAGGTTTCTGTCGTGGTCTTCTTATTCCGATTCCAAAGGAATCCGGTAAGAAGGGCATTATGAGCGTAGATCAGTTTCGAGGCGTAACGATTAGTCCTGTGATTTCAAAGATTTTTGAACATTGTGTGATGACGCTGTACAATAGGTCTTTCGAAACGTTTGAGAGACAATTTGGCTACAAGGGTAAGGTTGGTTGCACTGGCGCCATCTTTACGGTTCGTAATGTTATTGACCTTTTTGTTGAAAATAACTCTACAGTCAATGCGTGCTGTTTAGACATTTCTAAGGCTTTTGATCGAATTAATCACCACGCTTTGTTTGTCAAGCTTTTGAATAAGAGGTTTCCTCTTAAACTAGTGCTCCTACTAAAAGATTGATACACGCACTCTTTCAGTTGTGTGAAGTGGGGAGGCGCTGTCTCAGACGCTTTTCTCATGTCGGCTGGGGTGAGACAGGGTGGTGTCTTATCTGCCCCACTCTTTAACATTTACGTTGACAATATCCTAAATAGACTTGATAATTCTGGTTGTACTATGGCAGATTTGAATTTAGGTTCTTTCCTCTACGCTGACGATTTAATTTTACTAACCCTTCCGTTAAGGAACTACAGAGTATGATTGATATCTGCAGTAATGAGCTTGACTCTATTTAAAAATAAATATTTCTAAATCTTGCTGTATAAGAATTGGTAAGCGGTGGCATAGCGAATGTAGAGAAATTAAGGTCCAAGGTGCTTAAATTCCCTGGACTTCAGAAATTATTTATCTAAATTATTTTTACTGTTGTTGCCGGGATTAAATCTGAGTGCTGCCACTACAGATTAAAATCGAAGTTCTACTCAAATTTGAACGCTATCTACGGAAAGCTTGAAAAACTTGGTGATCCTATTGTTGCACCGAATCTGATTTTAATGTTGCCCTTCCCTGCCTTCTTTACGCACAGGAAGCCTTGCCAGTGCTTACCAAGTCCGGTGCACAGTCCATTGATCAACGTTGGAGCAGAGTTTTCATTGAAATTTGTAACACATTTGATACCAAAATTGTTACCAGTGTAAATTCTACACTGCCTATTTGCAAGTGGAGCACGTTGTTGCCCTACGCAAAATACATTTTTTGGACTCGCTGAAATTAAGCCCTTGTTACATATTGAGAGCTCTTTATGATTTATCACATGGTTTTAGGACATGGTGGACTGTCACGACTAGCAGATTCTTACAACGTATCAACGCAGTCGTTAGTGCGCGACTAGTCGCGTATCATTAATGACTATTTCGTTAATTGTGTGAACTCTATCACCTGATATTGTGAATTTCACCGAAATTTAGCTCGCACTTCAACGGTACGTTTATTTAAGTTTCTATTTCTTTATTGTGTTTTGCCTTGATGGTGAATAAACGATTTATATATCAACGGTCATTTTCTATAATTTCGGTACCGTAGCCATATTTTTAAAATTTACTTTGTATTGAGACACTTTACGTAACATGACATGTGCTCTTGAGGGGACGCGTCCCCCCCCCATGATTGATGCGTGGTCCCCCCAACATCTAAAGTTTGAACTTAAAAAATTCTGGTGGTCCTCCCATTTCTGTCAGCGCCCCCACCCCCGCAGATACACATTTGCATGCTCATTTGCACAGTATTGACTAATATTTGTTATCTTTTTATTCATATATCTATGCACCTAGTGGAGTCTATCGTGTATGCTATTGTGGCTTAAAAATTAACAACGATTTGAGGGCGAAGATGCGATTCAATGCGTTGTTATGTACCTTACCTCCGACTGCAGTTTTTTTAGCTTCCGGCGTCGGGATTTGAACCTCTGCAGTCCCTGACCCCTTTAGTATCCGGATCCCTGTATCTCACTCACTGCAGACTCACTGAGTCCGCACGCGTAAGTTGCAATTCCAACGTCTTAACCCCTAACCGATATTAAAATATTTGATTCATGCCCTGGATTTGTGTTGTTTTGCAGTCAGACTCAATTGGCAGGGGCCTCATTCCGTCTGAAAACATTCCCACTTGCCCCTGCGGGCATTTCTTGGTGAACTGCTATATTAGATGGATTGGATGCAGCAAGATATACGCTCATAGATTACATCGACAGTTGCCCTCAACCGGGTGTGAACAACGTAATGGAACGGAAAAAGGGGGGAGGGGAGCAGCCCTAAATTTTGACTCTCATAAAGCAAGGTTCCGTTTATGCCACCCCAATAATTTCGAGACCCCAAAGCCATGAATTTCTGTGTCAATTTCTTCTTTTTCAGAGAAGGCTTGAAAACTTCGGCTATGCCCAGAGTCGCGAGTCGTGAGTTGTGTTTGTGTAAGAAAATTGAAAGTTTGTATGTTTTTAGTGCCTTTAGTCATAAAATAGTTATATGCCCCCCCTCCTCTCCCTCAAATTTAATAAAATGCTTTCAAAATTCTCTTTAACATACAGATGTTAATGCCCAGATTTCGAATATCGATGATTTATAGACAACGCCGAGCATTATGACTATATACAGTTTAAACATTAACGATAGGCGTTGGGTTTTAAAACTGGTACCAAATTCTAGTCACAAATGCAAAATTCATTCATTTGCTCAACAGTGTTGTTCATCAACGGCGTGAACTGAAAAACAGTTACACAACTATACTTGTGTATTTACCACTATAAGAACTGACCGATAATACCGATTATGCATTTGGACATGAGCGACTCCTGACCAAATGCATAAAACATCGAGCTACAGGCTCCGCGTGTACAGTGCCTTCTATTTAATTGGCCACAGTATAAACTACACGCTTCTTCTTCCCCTGCGAGTTTAAGGATCGTGTGTAGTAACGAAGACTATTACAGTCCGGTTCTGTGCCTCGGCCTCGGCTTTACCAAGCACATATATTATACAAAACAACTGTAGCCATATCTACACCAACTTGGACATTCGTAGAAACATGCGAGTAATTTTGCAAAGTTATGGCTGTTCAAAAAAAGTACCGAAAAAAAGTTTCCACATTGGTTGCAACGCATTGTGCCGTTACAGTCAAGTGACGAATAAACAGACCATAAATTCAGTCACAACTGATGTTCAAAGTGCCCTTTTTGTTTGCATCCGCATTACAGAAGATGGGGACGCCACTGTTTGATTGCTTGAGCCATGATTTTGTGATTAAACGACTGCCATTTTTCAAGCATACGAGTCGACGTGTGATTGAGGTCTCGATTGCCAGTATGATAAACGAGCTCCTCCAGTAGAGCTGTAGACTCCACACTCCATATCTGAGGGTCCAGCGGATATTAACGTCTTCTGTAATGCGGATGCAAACAAAGAGGGCACTTTGAACATCAGTTGTGACTGAATTTATGGTCTGTTTAGTCGTCACTTGACTGGGACACAATACGTGGCAACCAATGCGGAAACTTTTTTTGAGTACTTTTTTTTAACAGCCATAACTTTGCCAAAATTACTCGCATGTTTCTACAAAAATCTAAGTTGGTGTAGATATGGCTACAGTTGTTGTGTATAGAATTTTAGACCAATCTGGTAACGCTTGACCGAGTTATGATAACGTTTAAAGTGGTGTCACTTTCATCGGGACACGGTGAAGATATATTTTTTGCAGAGATACCCAGAATCTAGCGATATTCCGTTTTGAACCAATGGTATCACTGCTCGGCAGAGCTGCCGGGTAGCGAGCATGACTTCGGATCGGCGGAATGTACGACCTCTCGCGCCGATGGACCACTGAACGACTGGGTCAATCTAGTTAGCAGCGGCGCCGGGGGATATTGGACATTTCTCACTAGACTTCCACGCTCTTTTTATCGCCGATCACGACCAACAAAATATCTTTTAACTTGCGAGTCTTTGGGTGCTAAAAATTCAATACTGCGTGATGCGTTCGGTATTGTATTGTAATTTGGTATTATTCTGCGGAGTCTCAATCGTCTTTGTATTTTTTATATCATTTACAGCTTATTTACTTTGTGATGCTGTGTATGCTATTTTCAGCTCTTCTAAGTTTTTTTGCTTGTTTGTCTAATTATTACTCAACAATTTTTGTTTTTCAGCATTGTTGTTGAGTTTTAAGGCTTGCGATCTCTGGCCTAGTTAGCATCACTGCACTCTGTTCGCCACTCTCAGTTTGCTATCTCATATTTCACGTTATCTGCGCGTGTGAGCCGCGGTAACTCTCATAGAGCACATATTTGCTCCAATCCGCCTGTTTGATTTCCCCAGCGTTCACTCCCATAAAATGTCTATCTTGTCGTCCACGCTATCTTGAGACTAAAACACGGTTGGTGCGCAAAACGATCCCATAAACCATGCTTTCTCTATTTGCTTGGGGAATGCTGTATACCGCGATTGAGATTATTGTTCACAACCATGTATGTAACATTTCAGGCCTTTCCTATCTTCGCGCGTCGCTACACGCTCAAATGCCGCAATGTCACGTTCGCCTTCACACATTGTCATAATGACTGTGGACTTTATGCGTCTTGACTTGACTGCAGAATTACTGCAATATTCTAGCATATACATAACAACTTAATAAAATGCATAATTTATGTTCTGATTTGATATGTGATAGCCACTGTTCAAACCTTTTCTTTCCCGCCTTTCGACTAAATGGGATTTTGCTGCGTATCGAACGCGTGGGAAATCTTGTTGTGGATACGAAACGATGACGCATAGGATTCCTTGCGCGCCTCCCCGCCCCCCACCCCTCCCCCCCACCCCCCATATGTATGGCCTTTCATCGTTTCATCGTTGAAAATAACGTATTATAGCTCACAACTAGATTTACATAAATTAACATAAAGAAGGATTTACGCAACATAAATCACTATCGGAAACTTTATAAAATATTCCATATGGAGTATGTGGACAAACTTGCAAGTTAAACTGCCGGCAAGCGTGCCTTTAGTTCGATGCTTTTATCCAATTACTTTTCGATCACCAAGATCAAGATCAACAGTTTCTAGTCTGGGTAGAGGCTTAATGTTGATAAAGTTCTCTATCTTAAAGGCTAATATCAATACAATTACCTCTTTTTGTCCATTTTTGGTTGAAATAGATGACAATAACGATAATGGATTCTTTTAAAAATCAACTGAAGATCACATATTCAATCAATAACCGATTTCAAGATGTGCTCACCGAACAGTAACATATACATTGAATACAAGTATTTCGGGAGTAAAATCCAAGCAGCAGTCTATACATGTAGCTTGCCCGAGGGCAAGGCATTGAGTGTAACACCGTGGAATATACGCCTTACCATACATCATTGAGATGAAGGATAATTCTCAGAGCCACTTCGGAGGAGACCTGCGTAGTATCACGTGTCAGTTCCCGTCTTGTGTTCTGGTGCGACATTAGTCCCCTGCGCGGCTACGCTTAGATTAGGTGCGGCGTAGGTTTACCACGAAAATGAAGTTTGGTTTGTCTGGAAATATTGTAGACTTATGCTTTACATCATTTCTGTTTTTTTATCTCTTGGATGAAGGAAAGATGATTTTGTTCTTTTTATTCGTGTTGATGCTGACCGTTTATAAACGATTAAGTTGAAGGAAGTCAGGTCTATATAGTAATTGACATAACCTACTACAGTCGTCTGTACGTCGTATTAGAGTAATAACTTACCGTGAAACTATTAGAGCCCGGCGGCAATGGACCGTTTTCAAACCATTTTTGTTCGATCTCATTCCTTGTTTCCCTCTCTTATCCCTCACCTGTTACTCTTTATCATGCCCCCCTTCCCCTCATTCAATATACTGCGGCCACTGTGCCACTCATGTGGCAGCAGCGTACGTTTGGTCTGTGACTCTCTGATAGATTTACGATGTCAATCGAACAGAGTATACCTGCCTCAGCGGAGAACGAACGAGGGTGGAGGGGAGCGGATCAAGCAGGGGGAGAGGAAGGGCAAGGGGAGCAGGGGGACTTTCCCCCCTCCCCGGAGTCATCCAGCCGTGAGTTGTCTCCGCGGCTCGCGTGTGATCCGGATTGAGTCCATGGCGTGAGTGTCCCGCGTCAGTGGACTTGGTAGTCCGGGCGCACGGTGGCATGTCCGTAGTTAGTATACAGAGCCACGCAGGGATACAGCATGGCAGTAGATAGCCTACAAGTACGGAGCCGCGCAGGGATACAACACGGCAGTAGATAGCCTACATGTACGGAGCCGCGCAGGGATACAACACGGCAGTAGATAGCCTACATGTACGGACCCGCGCAGGGATACAACACGGCAGTAGATAGCCTACATGTACGGAGCCGCGCAGGGATACAACACGGCAGTAGATAGCCTACATGATTGTACAGACTACAGAGCCTCGGATAGATATAACATGACTGGGCATGCGTGCGAATGATCACAGCGTCAGCTACATGTAGGATTGGGATTGATGAGTTTCATTTTAAATCACGAGTGGCGCTGTAAAAGAAGAGCGGGTTTCACTTAATAATCCCTTTAGGGAACCATCATTCTTTTCGATCGTGAAGTGACTACGCATTGTTTGATTTATAGATTGAACGATAATTTAGACGCGCACGTGGCTAAATGCATTGCGGATTGCACTAGTAAATAATAGTTTTGTAGCCTAATGTAGTCTGATTTTGAATTGTTCTGCGAATATGATTCATAAATTGAAATGTGTTATCAATTAAAATTTAGGACTGAAGATGTTAGGTCAGATTCTGTTGAATAACTGCCATTAGTTTTCAGATTCTACATCATAATTTTCGTTCACTGTATTAGGCCTAGAAAAAATGTCCTTTTATATGATCACTGTCCAGATCTTCCGGTGTACAATTATTATTTAAAGTGTCGATTCAACATTTAATGGTTCGATCTGCTGGATCTTTTAATATTATGGTTGTCGCTCCCGATCCTTTGACCATGACATCTTATTGTGGTTCAGCCACGCAACCAGTAAGCCACGTCAAAATAAACCACTCGGAGCTTACGCGCAGCTTTCGCTTTACTTAAAACCGTCAACCACTCACTCCACGTAAAGATCGCCGATGCGATAATTATGCAATCGCTGCCATCATATGCCTGCATCCAGATCTCTGTATAAAAACGCAATTTATGCCACCGCCTTTCTCTATTATGCAAACAATTCCGCTTCGATCGAGGCGGAAATGTGCCGCCGAGGCTTGCACGGCGTTTCTTTACGAGCCCCGGGACTCCCATTGTACAAGGAGCCACGGCACATTGGGCTTGTACGCCAGCTTGATATGATTCTATGGCCGTCTCGAATTGCCTTCGTCCGCCAACGTCGAGGGTCAAAAGCCACAAGTTGGGCGAGCGATAAAAGCGGCAACGCAAATCAGATAAGATTTGTTAAAAGTGTGTTTCGAGAGTTGAACGATGATAGCTGCACTTAAAAACAACGGCTCACTTCTTTGAAATGCATTGATAGGCGTTTGTGATAAAAGTGTCTTTAGTCCTTTCTGGCTAATTTCATGTAAAAGGGTAATTTATTTACAGTGAGGGCTGATATAGCGAGTGAGTTATTGCAAAGTTACTTAATTTAATTCAAAGTTCTATTTAGCCTAAGCAATTTATTTACCTCGAATATTTAATGTTATTTTGTCACGTTAAAATGTATCAGACGCCTAGCCCGACTTCTCATGCTGCGTAAGGTCGATATATGATGGCGTATCTTGGGAAATTGGCCGGGATCTAACGTTCATTTTCTTTTTCGATGCGCCGTCACTGCAGACGCTTTCTATAGACGATGACAACGTTGAATTCGCCTGCAAACTGGTCGTCAAAATAATTGCCTACGTGATTTGAGTTCCCCTCCCCGCGGGCTTAGTGTTCGATCGACTAAGCGTCCTTGCAAACGATGATATGCATGCACGAAAATGTTTAAATTTACATGCAATTAACGAGCTGACAGCATGGTACATGTTATGCTCGTAGCGTCCATGCCGGCTTGCGTGCTGGTCATGGATAAAAGAAGAAACGTTTCCTTCTGAATGCTCGATTGTAATACGAAGCAGTTACGGAACAAAGGTTTCTTATCGAACATAATTAAAATGCTGTAGAACAACACCCTATGATATTCAATCACAAAGTCGGCCTTCCACGCTAGTTGGTGAGGTTGTGAAGAGCCGCTGTTATTTACGTGTTTTATTATATGATAATATGTTCTCGCTATTCCGAGAGACCATTCGCTACGACTGTTGCTTTACTTCAAGTCGAGTTAATGATCTCAGAACCAACAAACCTATCGCTAACGGACATACACACAGACAAATTATATATTGATCTCTTGACATTCTGTCAGAACCTCTTCCCGGCGTATTCCGAGAAGCCCTGAGAATTTTTTACATTCAATACGGTAACAATACAGTAACAGTATAGTTACATCTTTCACTCCATAATTTTTGTATAGTACGTTTCCCTAACTCCATAATTTCTTGCAGAAAACAACGTTTCCCTCACTCCATAGAGCCTAGTTTCTTGTATTTTCCAAGTCTTAACGAAGTTTTCGTCAGCAACTCTTACTCAATATTTGCGATTCATATTAGCTGACTAAAAGCTGTAGTGTTTATCATCATGGATAATTTGATGCGAATTAAATTATATTGACAATCAATTCCTGTAAATTTGTTAAATGTAAGCGCCTCCTCCTCTCACTTTTCCACGCATAAATCGCCGAATCACGTAGGATTTCAACTAATTAACCGGGTAAATTGCGTTGTCTCATCACATTTCGCTTTCAGCGAAGTAACGCTACTGAACGTAAACAGTTTTTCCCTTAAGCGTCTGGTATGGCGGATATTGGCGCCCATGCCACGCTGACATTCTTGCGTCCATGTTTTTGGCACACGGCGCGGCGACACGGCGCCACGTTACGTCAAGACAACGCGTCCGCCTAAACAACATCGGATTAGCGTAGATAATAGCGCTCTAATGACATCCGGCCAGCGGCCCTAACCGAAGTCTCTCTCTCTTCGGTCACAGCGCGGCAGCAGCCGACATTTGATCTCTACGGGATTCTATAAACATTGAACAATGGTAGGGGTGTTTTTTTCCAATTTTGTCCTATTTTCTCGAATCGAGTCAGGTTCTTGTGTCATCTTCCGGTTAAGTTTTTAACCGTGAGGCAGGCGCATGAACGCGCATGCAGTTCCGCTTTTGAGTTATGGAATTAAGATTATATTCATACTTGATATTCATCTATTTTTAAAATTATTATAGATAACAATTAGATAACGCTAGATTTTTAAAGATTGGATCTAATGTACGTTAGCTTTAGGACAGTTTCAACTATATTTTTTTTAAAGTGTGCTGCATATCGGGTTGAAAGTTTTGCTATAGCGGAGCTGCCTGCAAGTTCAATCACTGCAGCTGAGAGAAGGCTACAGAACTAACTAATCTGAATTTAGTTGAGTGTTTCTGGGTGTAATTTTGCCATCAACCTGACTCTGTGATTTAAATATTGTGATGCGTTGTTAAAGAACCCAAATGGTGTAAATCTCGCACCTTCTAAAAGTGGGCGGGCTCAAAACTCCACCTAACCCCCTCTCTAAAAGCGGCTAAGAGCGTGGAACAATGCGACTAATGCAATCAACGCGACATCTCGCGGCTTTTCGTCTCTTCGCCCAAGTCGGATTTGTAAATAAATTACCGCAGAATTTCTCATTTGATTGCGTGTAAAAGACACGGCAGCTGGATTGTCGTCCAAGTATGGGGTCGTGCACTCGTTTTCAAATTCATGATAGGAGGGTAAGAGGGGAAGGG
>JAQIWG010008896.1:0-11063 GCA_034695025.1 Chamaedrilus cognettii | reverse complement strand
CTCATGGCGCTCAAACACGCGAGTCATCGATCACCTCATGGCGCTCAAACACGCGAGTCATCGATCACCTCATGGCGCTCAAACACGCGAGTCATCGATCACCTCATGGCGCTCAAACACGCGAGTCATCGATCACTTCATGGCGCTCAAACACGTGCATCTTTAACAACTCTACGCTTGCTTTATCAGGGGCTAAACTTAACTTTGGTATTTAGCCTAGAATATTAGTCGTACCGGTAAGTATTCTATGCTAAATACCAGCGTTACGCTTAGCTCTGATAAAACACCTTTAGTGTTACGCCTTCTTATAAAGCTCACGCAATGCAACTGCTCAGCGTTTAAAAACTGCGTAGGCTTACATGGTCGATTTTTACATGTTATGCTGCGCCTGCCTGTTTCAAATTTGGCTGATTTTGTTCATTTTCATCCTTATATTAACGTATGAATATTATTGTAGCACTATTAGCTTCCTGCTTGCTTGCTGTAGAACTGCTGGTGACTGTTATACGCAGGGCCTCATCTGGGTCTTGAAAAAAATTCGCCAAACATTCGCCAAACGACTTTTTATTTCGCCGGGCCGTACTTTTTTTCGCCAACATTTTGTTCTCTTTGAGAGCACTTAAATATATTGAATTTATTGCTCTTTTCATCACCATGTTTCCAGTTACTGAGCTTCTAAGAACGAAGGAAGAATGAAACATTCGCCAAGGGCCTTCGCCAACTGCTCAAAAAATTTTGTCCAGGCGATTTTGGCGACTGGCAGATCAAGCCCTGGTTGAGGATCATATTTAGTTGTATTTAGTTGAGGATCATATTTAAGGATCATATTTAGTTGAGGATCATGTTTAGTTGGGGATCATATTTAGTTGAGGATCATGTTTAGTTGGGGACCATAGTTAGTTGAGGATCATATTTAGTTGAGGATCATATTTAGTTGAGGATGATGTTTAGTTGAGGATAATTTTTGATTGAGGATTATATTTGGTTGAGGATCATGTTTAGTTGAGGATCATATTTAGTTGAGGATCATGTTTAGTTGAGGAACTATAGGCCTGTTGGTTGCTTGTGCAGTGTTTTATGGAGCCATTGAAGAAGGTTCAGGTCGAAGGATTTCTTGTATTCGCTGAACCGGGCGATCTGTTCGGAAACTTGGACGAACTCTGCTACGTGAGTCACTAACTGCTCATTTCATATTGACAAACATTTATAATCAAGGCGATAATTATACGCTGAGATATTTGAATATTGAAATGACAGAAATAAAATAAATTCTGCTCGATTGCTGAAATGTCAAAACTTGATTGTCATGTTTTATTATTTGCAGGTGAGTTACACTTTCTGCTCAGACTTTGTCTCGCTGCTGCTGCGCAATGCCGGTGTAGTGGATTTTGCTCGAACTGACGTTGTCATCCAAGGACTCAAGCGAGTCAGTTAATCAGTGATATTTTAGTTAGGAAAATCATTTTACTATTAGTTCAGTGTTAGTTCGGGATCTCTCATTTAATTTTAGTTCAGTTTTCGTTCTGGTAATTGTTTCGTTATCGTCACCGCCAAGGGTGTAGCCACGGATTTGGCGATGGAAGGGACCAAATATTTTGAGAATTTTTTTTCGCATAAAGTCTTTTTTCACGTACAATTTTGTTACCTGCAACCCTGCAACAGACTGAAGTAGTCTACCGCACAGAAATTTTTTCCCATCAATAGGGTCTTTTTCTCCATTTTCCTGGGAGGGACCAACCATAAAACAATAAATCATGGGGGAGACCACCATTCATATCTTTGTTACTCACTTTCTTTCTTTGGGGAGGACCAACATAAATCGTGTCCCCCCCATCAATGCATTTTCCAAGGGGATCAGGATTATGCATGGGGGGACGCCCTAGTCCGCGGGTTAGGGTTCCTTCCCCCCCTGGTTACCCCTAACAAAAATATCATTGGAGTCAATTAAATTTAAATTCCACTCGTGTCAAATGGTAACATTGTTTGTGAGAACGCATTTGTCTTCTGTAACGAGTGTATGAGCTTGAGCTTAAGACTGTTAACCTAAGCATTTTAAGACCCTTTCTTGTCTCCATTTGATTTTTTAGATGTGTAATTGAAAAATATACAAACAACACATATTCTGTGTCTTGAATTATGATCTTAATGCTTCAATGGATTCATTTTGAAGAGCGTGCATGGACGCTCATCTTTTACTCGGTTATCAAGATTTATATGAACTATGTATTTGTTTCTTCACCGTTGATCGGCTTCATGAGAAATGTCAATATATGATTTACATTGACGACCCCCGTTTAGCCTACTGCATTATTAGTAGATCTGTTTTCGTTAAATTTGGACGTTGAAATTTGCATTCGAAATTAATTACAAATATCGAAAACATAGTCACGGTTTTGTTTCAGTTTTGTCAGTTGACCCGAGACGGCGAGGTTTATCATGATTACTGCCTGAATTACGCCAAAGCACTGACTTACTTGGAGCAACTTCGCAAAAATGATGACTTCTGCGAATTTGAAAAGGTTTGTCGACGTTTGATCACCGTGGCTGTATACGATAATATCAAATCAGTATGTTTTAGAAATCTTACAGTAACGTTTTGGTATAATGAGATTTTGTTCTGTTCTGTTTCCGTAACCAGGGGTGAAACAACCTGATGGGCAGTGGGGCCTGTGCCCCCCAGTTTTTATGGTGCCTCCCCCCAATTTCAATGAGGCAAGGTTATAGGATCTATGATCCCCAATTTTATGGTTGGAGACTGGGAGGGCAGACCAGTAAATTGACGAGATCCACCAAAAAATTTGGTTCATCTTGCCGTATTCCCAGAAGATGGCTCTGAATCCGTGACAGAAGACGTAATTGACAATCGAGATCAATGAAGTTTTTTCGTCTCCATCGTCAGCGTGTTCTGATTTTCTGACGAGCGTCTGTAGGATGCTTATGATATTCTGCGTGCAGTAATTTGAGAAAGTTCATGGGTGATTTTATGATGGTTCTTGGGTGGTTATACGCTGGTTATAAGGTAGTTCGTGAGAAAACGACGGAATCACGTCTGAGACGATGTAATGTACGATTTTCTTCCAAACACGCGTGTTCCCATCACCATCTTCCGGGAACACACGTGTTGGAAAGATTACTCTGAATTCGACAATGAAGAAGTAATGTCTCATCCATCTTCCTTAAGGCCCCCTGCAGGCCGGGGAACAAAGAATTGGCCTGCAGCTCAGAACGCCCCGGGCGTGTCGTAGAAGGTGACTAAAGAAGGGAAACGGTTCTGCATCGACTTTCAAACACAGAATCGGACTGTGTATATTCTTAATGCTACATGCGTTCCCTAAACTACAAAAAGACCAAAAAGACCTTCTGAATTTTAAACTGTGCGTATTCAGATCTGCGAACAGGACGCTAGGTGTCACCGCCTGCAGCTGACCGACCTGCTCATCTCTCCCATGCAGCACTGCACCAAGGTCCCCCTCCTGCTGCAGGGAATACGCCGCTACACGGAGGAGGCGAAGGAGAAGCTGATGCTACAGGAGACGCTCGAGAAACTGGAGAAATCCATCAGTCAGTTTGAATAACAAAATGAATGCGAGGCGCTGTGGTATAGTGGTTAAGGCGTGGGGTTAAGGAAAGTTCGAGTCCCGGGGTCGGGGTCGGCAACTATGAAGCCTTGGCATTACAGGCCCTTCAGCAAGGCTGTTAAACACACAAGTGACGCTAGGTGATAATCATCATCCAGGAGAATTTGTTTTTCTGGTTGGCGACAGGAAGAGCATCCGGCTGTAAAAGCCCAGCTTCAATATAAACGCGTAACACGCGTCAACACGGACACGACGTCTTCACAGGCTTGCCTGTAACGCACTGGAATATATGTCAAAAACAGTGACTATTATTTATTATTATAATCCGCCATAGTTTGCATTGCGTTGTAGAGATCGTTCAAAATTTCTTGAAAATATCATTATTGACAACGACTAGAGCCTACGTTCGTCAACGGCGACCAGACGAACGTAGGTGTTGAAAATTTTCCGAAGGTTTGAAACATTTGACGAACGTAGGTGTTGGAAAAATATATACATAAAAGATATATACATAAAGTTTATACTTAAAAGTCCACAACCACAAAAAAAAATCATATCCACTAACGAATTGGATTCTCAATCATTCTTGCGTTTCAAATATTATATTTCCTGCAATAAAAAAAGTTTTTATGTCCGTCTCCGGCAGAAAATTTGGAGACGAAGATGCTGTGGTTGAAGAACTTCGAGCGTGTGCAGGAGATACAGCAGCAGATCGTCTGGCTCCCCATCACTGAGATCGAACCGAGGGCCTTCATTCCAGAGGCGAGAGTTATAATAATAACAGTAATAATAATAATAATGGATTTAGCGGTTCGGCGTCTAGTGACGTCATTGGGGACCTCAGAGTTCCATCATCACGTTCATATAACGACAACGCTTCTGCAAACTGTAACTGAAGAATAATATTAAATGTTAGGACAAAATCGCAGTAGCCTACATCTTTCAAAGAGTAAGAATTTTTAACACAGCAATATTTCTGTACGGCTTAGAAATGTTGGGAAAATTGACTAAACGAAAGTTTCCATCAATATTCATTGTCGTTTTGTATCGAATTTATGTCCGAGTTTGTCTATTCTTTGAAAGACAGCTGTGACTTCGCAATGTTCAAAGTTCATTGCTTAAAACTGCGTGAAAGGAATTGAAATGTAAAATAGAGACAAATATATTGAAAATGGTACCTTTAATAGATCAAAATGTAGACAGATATTTATCTTTACGCGATGTTTCTGAGATTTAAGGATCGTGTGTAGTAACAAGACTATTACAGTCCGAAAAACCGCCTCCCGCTCTTGAATTGCGTTTTACGACTCGCTCAGGAAATCTGGGCTGCAGACCTTTCTTCTTTTTAGCCTACCTCAGCCTGCAGGGGTGTTATTCTTGTCTATATAAGATAGATGAAACGTATATTGCTGCAAAAAGACTTCAAGTCATCAAGCATATTTCTATTGAATTAATGATTGCATTCAGTGTTATTTTGTTGGGTTTAGTTTTTGAGGAACACTCTGTCGCGTCAGCCGTGCGAGCGAATACTGGCGAGTCCCAAGCGCCAGTTGTTGTACGAGGGCCCTGTCACTATGCTCGGTGAGTCGTGTTCACGCTCATTCCACTTACTGGCCAAACGCACAACGATAACTCTATGTATTCATTACTGTTTTCAAATAGCGTGATAAATAGTGCAAATAGTGCACCCAATAATTGTTAATTCCTTCCAATGTCAAACGGAAGGGTTTGGCATGCACGCATCATAACAAATATGGTCTCTTCACAAACTAGCTAACCGCCTTTTTTGACCTCTATTGTGTTAAATGTCCATGTGTCCATGACGCAGGTGGGACGTTTTGCACCCTGATGAGGACTGCTAAAGCTAAGTTTTTATGGCCAGATGCCCTTCCTGACGCTAACCAAATAAATAACTATATGCAGGACCTGAGCTGGGTCTTGACAAAAATTTGCCAAAAATTTGCCACTTTTCTCCAGGCCATATTGTTTTTCGCAAAATTTGTTGCGCATTTGCTCCCTTCGGCTGCACTGGAATATATCGAATTTATTGCTCTGTTCATCACCATAAAGACATTAATTGAGCTAAGGCTGAAGGATGAATAAAAAATTCACCAAGGACTTTTGCCAAATGGAAAAAAATACCCAACTGCTCAAAAAATTCTTTTTTGGCGACTGGCAGATCAATCCCTGACTGCATGGCACGGGGTTATCAGCTAGCGACACTTGCTGATATATACAGCCGTTGGTAAATTATGTAAATGTAGTAAAATAATACACCAGTGTGTGGTTATCATTATTTTTCCGCAAGTTGATATTTTTAAGCATGCGAAGCATAGCGCGCGTGACAGACAGACTGCTTGAGCGCAACTCGATGATTACTGCGCCCTGACAACTGTAACTTTAGCGGACTCTCTCTAAAAATCGAAGTGAGGTTTTTGATACAATTTTTGAGACAATCTGTAGACAATACATATTCACTGCATATTGAACAACTGTATAAGACATAATTGATTGTGCGCTTCAGAGGTGTCCAAAAGTGTCGACATGTATATGTTTTTGTTCGACGACATTCTGTTGATAACCAAGATCAAGAAATCCCCTAGAAAGGTTCGTAAATAAGAGCTACATGTACATAATATAACAAGAATAAATAGCACTGTGTGAATCTACTTTTACGTTCAACGAACAGTTAACTTGTTTTTCACTATCATAGTGACATTAATATGTATATCAATTTTATAAACGATTTCATAAACTTCAGTCCATTTTAGACATGGTTGACAGTTATCATACCCATACATCTGATATTTTGACTTAGAAATTCATTTATATAACTTAATTTAGCGATAAAATTTTAATACTCAAGTATTTATAATATTCAATTTTTAATATTCAAGTATTTCGAGAACTTTTGCAACGACACAAGCCCATATAATTAAATTGTGGTAAGTATAATGTACGTGTGCACTATTTGCGCTATATTTTTCTTGCCCTCGGTTGTATTTGCAGAAGGGTAGTCTAGTGGATGGAAGCCCGTATGTGCCACACAAGGTTCGAACAGATGGCGCTGTGTTCGTCGTCTATCGACAGCCAATCGCGCTCGACCGCTTCACCATTCATGACGTCAGACCGCCCGACACCGCCGGTATTTCCTACAGTCGTTGTGTAAATGCATAGCGTCGAACATGGTGGGTACTTCCAGCGCTCATTGCTATTTTTGACATTTGACATTTTTTACTGAAAATCGATTAATTATTTTTGAACATGATTGATCTATTTTTTATTTGACGTTTGATTATTATCTTTTTATTGCAACATGAATTAATGTTAAATTAAATTAATTATTAATTATTATTATTATTATTAATTAAATATTTATGAATTAATTACAAATTAATGATACAAAATACTAAAATAATTATGATGACAACAAACCTTTACTATTTTTTCATGATTTGGTGTAAACTACGGTCCCTGACTCAAAACCAACTTGATTCCAATACAATTACTTGATTGATATTCTGCAGAATTCTAAACTTTCATAACTTTCAACTTTTAGTTCAATGTTAAAATTAGACATTAACGTTTATAATAAGGTTTTTTTAAGTGAAATTTTTTTTTCAATTAATTACTCTGTCATTTAAATACGCATTCTTTGCGCTGTGGTGAAAATTTAAATTCAGCTGTTTCTCGCGTTCTGTTGGTTGCAGTGAACGGTCTAAAGAACGCATTCGTGCTCGTTCAGATCAGTCGCTTCCAGCA
Organism: Chamaedrilus cognettii; assembly: GCA_034695025.1. Classification (NCBI taxonomy): domain Eukaryota; kingdom Metazoa; phylum Annelida; class Clitellata; order Enchytraeida; family Enchytraeidae; genus Chamaedrilus; species Chamaedrilus cognettii. Next base: position 3,723 of record JAQIWG010008896.1, on the reverse strand, counting down.
AGTCATCGGAGTGGTCACACTGCAGGCCGCCACAGAGTCACACAAGGTCTCTAGCACGAGCCGCAATTTTTATAGAATATGATGCGAGGAATCAGAATTAATTAATTAATTTTTTTTTCTTATCGTTAGAACTTGATTTTTAAATAAAAAAATTCTGATTAACACATTTATGTTCAGTCGTATAAATACAACTGTACATCTAAAGAAGTCGTGAGTGGGGGGAGGGGAAGGTGCTGACAGAGACTTCTTCCTTCCATACAGAATTCAAGACCGGTTATCTTTTTACCTCAAAATATCTGCACACTTTCGCATTTAGAACTATGCATGGATATCACCTTTTTAGAAATGCGAATTTTAATTTACTACTGCCTGCTCTGTTCGAATTGAATATTTAAATATGCCGTTAAGTGTCCGGTGATATGGCTGGTGATATGGCTTATGCCACGTGGGTGATATGGCTTATGCCACGTGGGTGATATGGCTTATGACATGGATGATATGGCGATATTACGGTTTATCCACATAGTATGGCTGATTTGATGATACATCCAGGTGATATATGACTGACGATATAGCTGCTATGATGATATATCCAGGTTATATGGCTGATATGATATATCCAGACAATATGGCTTGCGGATATGGCTGATATGATGATATATCCAGGTGATACGACTGATACGATGATACGCCCAGGTGATCTGGCTCGCTCGCCTGCAAGCGGCGCAGGACAAGTACCGGGAGGCGATCCGTCGCACGGAGCAGAGCTTCAGCTTGGAGCAGTGCCTCACGAAGCTTTCCCTTGCCCCCACCGCGGAGGACTCCAGTGGAGAGGAGGAACAGTCCGCCTCTCCTCCACTACACCGCCCCCGCGCTCCAGGATATGGGTATTCAAGCTGCAGGGGCCTTGGGAGGGGGGGGGGATTTTCCTCCGAGGTTGATATATTTGCTAATTTGCCATTCATTTTTGACAGAGGAGAGTTACACATAGAGGTTGGATTTTTAGATGTTAGATTTTTAGATGTTAGATTTCAGCTGGTGGGGTGTGGGGGCGGCTGGGACGCAGCTAGGGGGCTGAGGGAGCGGAGCGATTGAGTTTGGGGGGGGGGGCCAGGCGAAAGGCTATTCTTCAGAAAAATTCATTGTGTTGGATCGGAGACTTCAAAAGTTATTAGCCCTCCACCAAAAGAAAATTATCTCTAAGCCTCGGCACACATGAGTTGTTGTGATTGACTTGATTGAATTATTGAATAGAGAACAGAATGTATATCATGTATGTTGTTGCATTGAGTTTATATTGCGGTTTACTAAATTGTTCGGACGCCTGAAGCCGTTCTAGGTAAAAGGTTAGCCCGCAAAAAGAAATGAATTGAGTCCCTATACCTGCAATAAATTCGAATCTTTTACATATTTTTACGCACACTACATTCTGCGTGTAAACGCTATCAAATATTTAACTCGTCGCATGCTTCGCATGAGTAAAGTGGTGCAGGGTTGTTGCACTCTTGCTGCTTCGCACCAGTAAAGTGGTGCAGAACTTTTCATTTTAAATGCCTTTGTAGCACCCCAGAATGAAATAAACGAATGAAACTTTTCCACATTTTTTGTGAGAAGCGATATTCCCCCCCCAAAAGAAAATTTTGACAAACAATTTTTTTTCGCAAAAATTCCCCCCCCTGAAGGGTTAACCAAGAAGTAAGCTATGATTAATTTTGTGTGAGCAGCGAACGCGAGCGCCAGCCATCCACCGATTGGCCATCTGACGACTCCTCAGCGTCCTCGGCCCCCGAATCAAGGGAGGACTCCACCCGTCGGCACTCCACCAGAATCCCCTCTGAAATCAAGGACCAAGCATCATCGGCTCACATGAATTGCGAAAGCCCGCTAGCCAAACGAACTCTCAGTAGTCGTCTCATGCAGCTTGCGAAGGCACAGCGGCGCAGTGTAGGGGTAGCGGCGGGGGGTGAACAGGGGAGGGAAAGAGCCCAGAGCGTGCAGTCTCTGTTCTGTCCCAGTCTGCAGCCATTCTTGGCGACATCAGCCTCGTCGTCCCTGCGTGCGTTCCTCACCGTACCCGGCCACCAGGGCCTCAAGCGTCACTCGCTTGTGTGAGCCAGACGGTGCTTCTTAAAAACATGATTCTCGCTTTTGAAAGGCTACTTTTTGACAAACTGGTTTTTCAAACGCTAGTGTTTTAAAAGCATCGTGCGAAAGATAAAAGCGAGATCGAAACCCGCTATTTAAAAGCGAGGTGAAAATCGAACCAGTTCGATTTCGGCGCATCAAATTTGGTCTCAGCTCAGGAGCTGGGAAGCTTCAAGGACTCTCAGCTCCCGATTCCCCTCGTGGGGCCGGGGTATGTGTGGGCGTGTGTCCGTGGCCGCAGACGTCCAACCTGTGCTGGCGCGGAAAATGGACAGAAAAAACGAAAATGATGATGATGTTGAAGATCTTGTATTGCAGACACTAGTGTAATGTCAGTTGGACTATGCGTTTGAAAATCAGTCTGAACACCTTGCTTTTGAAATACTAGTTTTTGACAAACTAGTTCTTCGAGCATTAATGTTTCAAAAACATCGTCGCACTGCCGTGTAGAAGTGTTCAGTTAATTTCAGCCTTGCTTCCTACATTGTTAATAACAAAGTTTTAAGAAAAATATAATAAAGTTAATAAAAAGGTCTTAAATGGTAAGTTTCGACGTTTTTCAACTTATTTAAATGAATAATGAAATAAACTCTTCGAGCAGATGAAGATTTTAGTTTGAAACAGTACGAGTCATTTCGTGGTTAAAATTTTTTGAATTGTCACTTTAAAATGTTACATTGACAAATTTACTATAGATATATTATTTCATTTCATTTTTTGCGAAACTTTTTCATTATTTATTTTAAAAGCAAGGTCAAGACTCTGAACGACAGAGTCTTGACCTTGCTTTAAAAAATATATAAAATTCACCAGCGAGCACTTCTCGTTGGCAAACTCAAACTCCCGTGATGCGTATTGTCTCTTGGTGTTCCACGACTATAATTACATAAAATTAGTGGTCCCGGTACCAAAAAAGGTTGAGAACCCCTGATCTAGCAAATGCGTACGGTATGTAGTGAAAATACTGACCCCTACACTGTAGTCTCAATGGCGATGCTTCATTCCACGATGAGCTTCTGAAGTGTGAGATTTAGTGTGAGAACAGATGCAAAGGGCTTCTCATTTTTTGATAATTTAAGTAAAATCATGCATTTCAGGCTCTTGCCTTGCATAAAGGTCTACTGCAAATACTGCATAGGCCAGTATTGTATACTTCTACAGAAGTCTTCGTGGAGTTTTGATTTCAACCTTTCATGCATGTAATATTGCTTCTGTATTGACTGGAAGGAGGAAGAGTAGAAGGTCTACTAAATGTATTTTCACATACCCTATTAATTTACATAATTTATTATAATATTAATATACGGTATAATTTATAGAATTTTGCATGCGCGCACATTCAATACTTGTGTGAAATCAATTCTGATTGCATTCCTCATTATTGGATGCAAATGTATTTTTGTGAATAATTTTTGATGCGATATAACTTTATATTCTATTACCGGATTAATCTGGTAGACACTATTGTGTTTCCAGGGGCGTAGCCACACATTTGGCGGTGGGGGGGACCAAATTCTTGAAGAAAACTTTGGTTTCTCAAATACAAATCTGTAACATGTACTGGAGTGCTAACACATA
>JAQIWG010008895.1:0-11063 GCA_034695025.1 Chamaedrilus cognettii | reverse complement strand
CCCCCCCCCCCCCCCCTGCTACGGTCTTCACCATGACACCCTCCCTTGGATCCACCAATGATACACACGCTGAAAATAGTTGTATATTTCACGGACTTACGTTAATAACCGTCATAGTCGGCTCAAAACCGCAAAGCGAAGGCTTAACATAAGAACCTCCCGCACCGGTAGCTTAGTTCTTGTAGCTAGACTGGAGCGTCTCAGCAGCCGTAGCCTGTAGGCTACTAAATTAGCGGCGAGAACGCACATGCTCGACTTCTCATCCGCGTGAAGGGTGATGGTGGTGGTGGTTTGAAAGTTTTACGATCGTGTGTGATAACAAAGACTGTAACATCCGGCTTAGTGCCTCGAGGCCAAGCAGAGCATCGCCCCCCCCCTCCTTCTAGTCGCCTTTTACGACTCGCCCGGGAAACTGTAAAGGCTACACCCCTTCTCTTTTATTACCCCAGTCCTCAGGCGTTTATTTGAAGGGCGCGACGGTAGCATTATTTCATTAGCCTGACTACGAGGTGCTTTCCAGACACAGTCATGAGGTCTATAAAACATAAGAAGAGCGTCGGCACTCGGTTGTGTAGCTGCTGAAACCTTTCTGCACCCAACAACGTATAGGCTATATACCGTGCAGGACTTAGGGCCATATTCTTAGTCATCACTGCTTTTGTAAATCTTTCCGCTAAACCAACGGTTTAGACTACCCTTCAAAAAAAAGTTTAACCTGCAGTAGAAAAAATCTCTTTCATGAAGGCCAAAGCGCGCCCGATTAGGTTATCGCTGAGTTTATCTTCGACAGCAGCTGGCAGCTGTGTATTAATAGATATTACATCATCCACGACCAATCAGAGGTTAGAATAGTCAACTTAAACGAATGGTAGCTAACTATTGTGCGGATTGGTCGTCTTCTAGTGTAACCTAACCAAGAATTACTCTTTAATAATTGAATTTTGTCAATAAATGCTAGAAATTAAATGGAACAAAAAGCATGGGAAAATGTTTCAAAGGCCCGGGTTTAAAGGGATACAGGCTGTGTCGGTCTCAGGCCGACCACTGCGGGCACCCATCTCGGCACCTCAATGGTCCGACACCTTTGCTTGGAGGCAAAATGCATAACTAGTCCAATTTGCGACTATTACTTAGGCCTACATATACATGTAGGCTACTGATAATGAGTTACAATAGTCACGTAGCCTATCCTTACGGCTTGACCCAATCTTATATTGCCCATGCATTTCACTCGCCATTGCTATCGTTGAAGAGTAAAATTAAAGCTTTTCACCCACCTCCAGTCAAATGGTGTAGGATAACTCATATGTTATGGGTGCAAAAAAACTGGCGTAAATTGGATTGTCCTCAAATATAAACCGCAACCCACGATGGATTCGTCTATTAAGCTTCAATTCACTTTTAAATTCGTTGTATTACATAGCATGTATTTAGAAATTGATGTGCATCTGCATGGTGCTTTGGCCGTTTTTATTAGTTATATATCATAATTCATTCTGACTGATTTTGTGCATGTTCATTCCTGCTGCCATGGCAACGTCAACAAAAGTGAGCGTTAATAGGAAATCATAAGGGGAGGTTTATCTTTGCTTAAACGGCCAAAGTTGGCCGATTAAAATGTGGGAGTTTATCCGCCGGATAATCATGCAGTTGATCTCCGGATGACGTTAATCAGCGTCGATGAAAGACAGAAAATTGATAATCAGCGGTTAAATAGTCCGTGAGGTTGATCTTCAGAGTTCTGATCGCTACGGCGAGCGTTAAAACACCTTCTTGAATACTACAGTTAAACAAAACAACGCTTCCATCGGTCGGCTCTAACGCTAGTCATAAACAACAGCATGAGAACTACACGACTATTACGAGATGAGCGATATTCACATCCACAACGTGGTTCACGCTCACGCCGCGCTTCATAATTATTGGCATACGGGTCATCGTCTGCGTACCGATTATAACTATTACAATAATTACAGGTCGACATACGCGCATGAAAATTAAGCGGTCCAATACACGTATCATACTGAAGGCTTGTCCACTATACAGTATGTAGGCCTATGGGTCCTATACTGCGCTTGCCACGCACGAAAAATATGCCGTGCAAACGAGGATGCAATAAAAACAGTTTGCTTGAATCGTAGGTGCCGGAGATGTGCATCAAAAACTATATAGAGGCTGAGGTCCGCGTCACATGGCAATTATAGCGTCAAGACGACATTGTGTAGCTGTAGAGCAACTTTAGAGGTCGAATTATTATGAGAATGGATAAATGGTCAGTAGATAAACAAGAAAATGATGATAAATTTTTTTGATAAATTTAATTAATTTTGATTAAATTATGGTTAAATTGCCCCCTCCCCCATCTCTCACCCCTCAAAGGCGTGAAATGTTAACTTAGGCCCGTCCTCTGATAAATGGTTTCTGAGCTGCCACTGTCTATTGTATGGCTATTAGATAAAACTACTGACAATATTAGCTTTCCAACAGATCTAACTACAAAAATAAGCTGAACATGAAGGTAGGCAACATACTGTATAGGCGCAATCAATTTAAACTTGTACTAAGAATATCGTTCTACCAAGAAGCGCCATGGTATACATGTTGTGGTTAATCAATCTGGATAAGAAATCCAGAGTCATGGGTTCAATTCATATCGTCGTCAATTACGAAGCCAATACAGTTCCCTCACCAAGTCTGTTGAACACACAAGTGCCGCTAGCAGATGATCAGCATAGTGTCAGGGTATATAATATTAACATTCATGTTGGCGTCAAGAAGGGCTTCCGTCAAGTACCCAGGAGTCCCGTCAAGGACGATCAGGTCTGTTTAGCCCCTCGTTATCAAGGTCATGCACCAAAACATACGTCGAAATGGCTGGTCAAAGCTATAATATTAACCCCACAGGCCTGATTATAATCAAAAGAGCCAGCATGCGCTGTATAGTGTTATGATTAAAGAGTGACAATTAGCAATTTCAAACATTTTAAACGATCGCTTACTTGTTTTGTCGCCTGGGATCGACGCAGCATGAGTGGACGGTGAACGTCCAGGGTGTAAGCAAACAGTGAGCAGCGCAGTGCACAGAAGAAAGTTTGTTGGAGTGCGAATGCCTTTCAGAGCGTTCATGATGTCCGGTGTCCTTTTAACTATAACTACAGACTATAATTTCTAAAAAAGACTACATGTTGATATGTACACGTAGATACATGCATATGTAGATAAGTTGCATGTTAATTAGTAGCCTCTTTTAGTTTAGCATTTCGCTTGTCTTCGCAATAATCTCATTGACCCTTTCAATGTGCTTTCTACTGCCTTCCTGGGGAGTAAAGTTCGGTAAAACTACAGATCAATTCATCGATTTTCAACTGCGAAGATTCTTATAGTTAGGCCTACATGTACACGTAGCTCTTTCAGTATAACTTTATACTCAAGGCGTCGATGCGGGCCCAATATGAAATTCACGCGTTATAAATCTGAAATTGAATGTGTAGGATTAGGTCTATCAGATACGAAAATGTAAATTTGGTAGTGGTACACTTGTTATACAGGGGCCTGTAGACAGAAAGACCTACCTAGAATAACGTGTTTTTAATGCCAACGTCGAGTTATGAACCTAAAAGAGCATTTTTTAAATACGGAGTTGAACTAAAAAAAAATCGCATTAAGGTTGAGATAGCCTAAGGCCTGCACTAGGGCCATCATGGTAGACCATAGACTATAATTATCAACAGTGCGATAGGCCTAGTGTGCTCGGCCTGGATGAGACAGGAAAGCATGGCACTCTTACTTCTGATGCTCTTCAGCTCCTGTCTTTTCGTATGCTATCTCGATGCAGGATCTGATCTCAATGCTACAGCCGATCTTCGTTCTAAATAATAACGCTGGTTGCTGGCTGCAGCAACAAGCTCTCGCCCATAGTCTAATGGTTCGGGTTATAATGCTGCAGCAGTTATTGACTCTACCCGAAATTAGTGACCAAGTGTTTGATAGCCAACTATAATAAATTGTCACAAATGCCACGCTCTGCCCCCCCACCTCCGTCACGCATTATTGAAAATATTGTTGATAATTACATTACATATATTATATCGTTATATATTTCTCGTTATATATTTATCGTTATATATTCATCGTTATATCATTATAGCATATATTATACGCTATATTAGTATAATACGCTATGTAATTACGTCAAAATTAGACTAACGAAGTTCTGTAGCACCAAATGACACAAAATTTGACTGTTGTCTAAAGTTAAGTGGTCTGATCATTGTCTTTGATTAACTAATTTGAGTTGTGAAATAAAACTCTGAACTTTTACCTGCCTACTTAGGCTATGGTACGGGTAGGCCTAAGTCCCTTTTATTTTTGACCCATTATCTTGAAATTAGTTCGAACTTCAAAGTTTCAGATGGGCCTACGCAGATCTTAAAATTCACCTACATTAAACGAAGTTTGTATATAATAATTACGCTGTGTACGCGGGCTAATAAAACTCTTTCAATAAACTTTTGAACACCAAGTGCAGACGCTCTGTAATGTCTTTTTCTGTATTATACGATCTTTGGAGTTTGGTCGCAATGTAGCCTATCGTGACGTCAAAAGCAATACGTTAGGGTGATTATTGCAATTGTGTTTACTGTTTAACATCTGCGAATGTGGACTTCTAGAACGAGCGCGTAATCGGACAGACTAGTAGAATATTGGGCTAAGCCCTATTCGTGTTTGGCTGAGCCTATTAGCACCAAATAACACAATATTTGACTGTTGTCTTATGTTTAAGTGGTCTGATCATCGTCTTTGGTTAACTTTGAGTTGAGAAACCCAACTCTGAACATTTACTAGCCTACTAGGCTATGATACTAGGCCTATGGTACGGGTAGACCCTATCCCTTTTACTTTGGACCCATATATTGAAATTAGTTTGAGCTTCAAAGTTTCATATGGGCCTACGCAGAGATCTTAACATTTACCTATATTGTAGGCAAATTAAACAAACTTTGCATGTAATGTGCTGTGTAAGTATGCCAATAAAGCTTTTAAAATGTACTTTTAAACTCCAAGTGCGGACGCTCTGTGATGTCTTTTCTGTATTTGTAGAATCCTTTCTGAAGAGAAAGTTATTTTTAGATGCCAGGACTTTGATCTGGACTTCGGTGAGCAATAATCTATTTGTCTTTTAATATTGCAAAAACTGTTATCCCCAAAATGTTCTTATACTGCTGAAGTATTTTTATTTTGGAATTAATGGTCAGAATCTTCAGTCCTCATGCACTACAATTCTTGTTGCATATCGCTGAACTGGCTTAGAATAACTCGCTCTAAAATAAATGTCTGGAACTAGTCGCCCACTTAAACAAAAGATTTTCGTTAGATTACGTTATGGCGGTAAGGAGTCGAAGCTAAGAATATCTCTGTGAAAATCGTTTGTTCTAAACCTTCCAGTTCTGAAGTTTTGATCAGATTTAATTTCTTTCTACCGCGTGCTATAACAGATTCATGTATTAGTCATTTAAAGCTGTGATTTGTGATTTTGAAGTTAGACAGAACGATGCCATGGATATAATAAATAGTTCCATATACCGAGGCCTTCTCTTCACACTCCTCTTTGTAGAGTTTCTCGAAATGTCTTCGGCAGTAGTAAGAGGTAAACTATACTTACCTATATTTATGTGTTGATATGTTTTTCTAGGTTATATATTATGATTTTAATTGCAATTTTGCTAAATGTAAGATAATCGTTACTAAATAAGCGAACTATCGGCACGCAACAGAATAAGAATTATTGTTGTTTTATGTAATTTGATTATTTTCTAACTCCTCAAATCCTTCCCCCGTAAAGCATCAAGTTTGTTTACACTGTGTAATACGAAATGTATTACTGTCACAATGTGAGTGCAATCCACGTGTCTCATATTTACTGGAAGTACTTTATTGCTAGTGTAGGCCAAAGTCCTATATCTAGATTAATTTAAATACTATAATCATTTGACAGCTCAGTCGACAGCTCAGCTTGCATATTATTACATGCATTGATACCATAACAGTCAGATTATAGTTTTTCCTGCTCGTTTTGTTATGCTGTTTTCAGTGCCTATAAATTCGTGATTAACTTTAGAGTTGTAAAATGGCGTTTTGCCTTGTTTCAGTGACTGTTGCACCACCTACTGTGAAGCGACGTAGGTCTTGCACATTAACCTGCACATCAAGCGAACCAACCAAAGATGAACTTAAGTGGTTCGGCCCAAACAAGCTGCAAGTCAAGAGGGCCGGAAACTTTAAAATAACTCCTGGCGTTAAGTCTTCTAAGCTCTTCATTGAGCACAATGACGGCAAGTATGCGTTTGGAACTCTGAATTTCATAGCATAGCTGTATGGGTGCAAGTTTTCACCGATCTAGTTTCCTGCTAAAGGGAGCAGATCGACCATGCACAGTTACCGTGTGCAGCTTGTGGCAACCGCGGCCAGGCTAATATGAACCGATATATTATAATTTGCATATTCTAAATTATTCATTTCCATTCTATTTGATAATGTATAATGTTTAAGCAGAAGTGATCGACCAAACTTGAAAGAACCGACAATGCATTTTTAGCTTGATGTATTTGCTATCAAGATAATACCCTTAGCGAAGCACATTTGGTGGTAGTCAAGACCTTGATCCAGAGTTTCGAATCAAATCCTCGCGCTATAGTTAAATTTCGTCCAGATTTATATTGTGTAAACTGCTGATGAGTTTGACCTTCATTAATTCTGTCTTCTGATGACTAAACGCACATAATTAAAGTGCATCAAAAAATTTAATTGTACTATGCGTTTGCGTTTAAAATTTAAAATAACCAATTGAAAAGGGGTGCGATGTTATAGTAGTTATGGCGTCGCGATAAGAAGTTTTGGGTCTAGGGTTTGAATCCGGTCCCTGAAAACTAGAAGACCATGGTGGCATGCGTCTTTCAGCAAGGCTGTTAATCACACAATTGTCGCGTGTTGTTGCGCGCGTGTTGTTTAATTTATTAATCTGGTTGGCGTCAGGAAGTATATCCGACCATAAAAAGTCAAAGCTCCAACAGTCCTCACAAGGCACAAAAACGTCTGTATCGGCACCCATGTTAAAACATTGGCATTTGTCGGAATAGACGAGAATTTTTCAAAGTACGTTGTGTCAGTTTTATTTTACTGAAAGTACAAATACTCATCTAAGTTTTTGTTCAATAAGGTGTTGAAATCGGCATGTAGAATCATTCAAATGGTGCTGTTTTACGAAGCACTTGAAATAAAAATGTTTTATAATTATGGCTAATTGGGGTTAGCTTGAGATTATACTTTGACAAGAATCTTTATGAAAATGAATTCCTATGAACATTGAGCACGTTACTGTGATCGTGTAATAATGCTTACGGGATAGCTTTAAGAATAGCTTTAAGGCTTGAGTAGCGCTCGTTATTTGCGTCAATTTGTTTCAATTTGTGTGTATCATAATCTGGCTTTGCTATTGTATTTAGAGAACACAGTTGGAACGTATATGTGTTGTTTGTCGACAACAAATTGCAGCAATGGCACTATAAACAGTAAGTTTAATCTTTTTTTTTTCTTTTCATGCAGTTGCGCCGGAAGAATGGGGGGGGGGAGGGGAGTCTATTGTATTCTGCGTATTCCAGGGGGCAAAAGTGGATTTAGCAATTTATGTGCCTTTTCACGCGTTTGTCAAATTGTTTCAAGTGTCGATTACTAAAATTATAATTAGGCCTATGCTGGTTTTGTCAAACCATGCAAGTCTAATACCTTTTATGCCCTTGAAAAATGGTTTGCCCCTTTGCCCTGTGGTTCTGCGCATCCGCTTTCCTGTTTCATTGCAAAGCTGGTCATATTGGCATGTAATGGATTTGTCTGCTATTCATGGTCGCTTCTCCTGCGTTGGCCTGACTCGGGACCTGGACGTGATAGTCAAGGGGGTGCAAACCATGCAGGGCTTCACTTACCTTGCGTCTCCTGGCGTCTATAACGCAAAAAAAATTATGGCAGGGGAGGCAATTGCCCCCCTTACTATATTGCCTCATTTTTTCTGGCCTACCTAATATTAGTGAGTTCAATTTTACATTCGATATCCCTTATTATATTTTAAACCGCACAGAACTTTCAAAAATTGGTTCGATAACACTCATGAAATTTCCGTATCTGGTTATAAATTGAATTGTCTAAAAAAGTTTTTATATATAGACAAATCTTGAAGACGGGAGTGAGGTTTTCTAACCTCTAACGATCCTCATATTATTGTAGCTTGAGCACGGAATATTATATTGCATTCTTGCCGTACCATAATGTGATTTGCTATGTTAAAATATATGTGTACACATTAAAAAAAATTGCTATGTTAAAATATATGTATACATCATTGAAGGATAGGAATATAATCTAAATAAACTAAATGTTTCAGTGTTCCCGTATGTCAAGCGATTTACAACTCACGACGTTGCCTACAGCTTGAACCATGGTTTTTCCTTGAACTGCTACGCGTGTGGTTATCCCGTGCCCAATGTACAATGGCGCATAGAGAAGCAGACAGTTACAAACAAATGGGATAGTCGCATCAGCATCGTCTACTCAAGCGATTCTGGAGCTTCCAACATTTCCACTTTCTCGTTGAGAAATTTGCAGTATTCTGATAGGAGAGTGATTATTTGTTATGCAACAAACAAAGTGGGCTCTTACGATCGATCAGAACAGATTCGAATACACAGTGAGTAGGCTTACTGTTATTGTTACTAATGATAGTTATTAGTTTTGCAAGACAGTCTCAAAATTTATAACCACCAACGTTCCTATGCCCATACGGGGCTCAGTGCATGTGGCGGTTGTGTTTAGGGGCGAAGTTGACTCGAGCAAAGCAGGGATGTTTTTACGTCAAGAAATTAACTTGTAGACTAATACAAGTATGCTTGTTTTTTTCTTGATTTTTTTCTTAATTCGATCTATTAAATTTGAGATTTCTAAAGCCCATACGTTGGGACGCCTCCGAAGAAATAGGATGCTTTTATCTGAGATACTGAACGACAACCACACCGGCAATATTATATTATTGCGCTATTACGTGCCTCCTCCTCTCCTATTGAAACGATTTGTGCGGGTCACTTAGTGTGAATGTGAAGTTAATTTCTTCGCATGGTCATGAATTTATTATCAAACGTGAACACGCTCTGACGTCTGCACATCAGTTTCTTGCACATTCGGTAATCTTTTGATTGTTAAAGCCACAGTAATTTTTTCATATAATTAATACATTTAGGACTAACTGAAAATACTGACCACCTTGTTGTGGCCTATTCTGATGAATGTCCATATTTTAACATGGACGTCCGTGGTCACCTCCTGGTGAGGACTGTTGGAGCAGCTGAGTTTTTCTGGCCACGTGCCCTTCCTGACGCCAAACAGATATTGAATTGTCTGCTACGTTATGTAGCAGCTAGCAACACTTATGCGTTAAACAGCCTTGCTAAAGGGCCTGTAACGCCAGGGTTTGTAGTTGCCAACTGGCCTGTGCCGGAACTTCCCATACCGATACCTTAACTATTGCACCATACCACTTTGCAATCATTGTGATATTGAATGCCGGTTATGATTGTAGTGAATGCAATTTTACCTTTATGCTTGGCCTGTAAATATACAGTGTACATACATATCCTACTACATACTACTACTATATGTTAATTAAAAGGATAAAAAAAAAGAATGTTTACATCTATTTTTTAGGTGCCTACGACTATATTTGGCCTCTGGTGGTATTTGCTGTGGAAGTAATCATGGTTATTGGTATCATACGTATTTCTGAATTGATAGCAAAGAAAACATCAAAGACTAAAAAAAAAACTTGGCCAAGGTAAATATGAGACTTGTTTTCTACTAAGATTCTGTGCTAATCATTAATGAAGAAAGCTGTCTTTGTTTTGTAGGCTATCAATAGTTTTTCGCACTTACTATCTGCAAAAATCCCCTGCAGACTGGGGTAAAAACTTCTCATCACGACGCCTTAACCACTACATTTCAGCGCCTTCCTCCACAGTTCCTTCATGTAAAAAAAATATTTTTTACAGACATGACCTACAACTTTGGGTTACGATGTCTGTTGATGTGATTCCAGAGCAGGACGTCACGCCTGATTGATTGCAACTGAAAGGCTGAAGGCTTAAGTCTCCTTTCCACGATGTATATTTTGCATGCATTTTTACATGCAATTTTGCATTCAATTTTGCATGCATTTTTACATGCAATTTTGTATTCAATTTTGCATGCAACCATTGTAAGAAAATTACAGTGTAAAATCTCCTTACTGGATTTCATGCAAGCTGTGCATGAAAAACGGTTAGGGAACAAGCCGTGCATGAAAAACAGTTAAGGAAATCGTTGTCATTGCAACGGTCGTCCGTCCGCCTTAACACGGTTGCATACAGAATTGCATGCAAAATATACATGATTGAAAGAAACCCTGATGCAAAATATACATGATTGAAAGAGACCCTGATGGGGATATCGCATGTCACCGGTCCCAAAAACACCAGCGGAATAAAACTCATCTTAAAGATTTATTGGCATGTATAAGTTTACTGTAGTCATCTTGGACATGCGCTGATGTTATTTTCTTTGCTTATACAATTAATTGCATAATTAATTATATAATTAATTTGCGCAATTATTTTTACGATGTGGAGCGCTAAATTGTACGCGGTTTTAACTGGATTAAGCATAACTTGTGCGGCACATTGTGCACTAAGCCCTTCAGTTGTTGAATTAACAACAAGTAATTACGTCCCTATAATACTCCCTGATGTTTGCTTGGCTTGCGTTTTAATAGATATATATATATATTTGTATATATATATATATATATTAGGGTGTCTCTTAAAAATTTAAGTTGAAATTTTCAATCTCTCACCCTCCCAGGTTGTGAGGTTCATGGAGAAAAAAATCGACAAAAATTTGAAAGAAAATCTAATAATATTTAGAGGTGGCCCTTTTAGGTCAAAGATCTATCATAGTTAGCATTATGCTATAAGCCACGTAAAATCTGA
>JAQIWG010008894.1:0-11066 GCA_034695025.1 Chamaedrilus cognettii | reverse complement strand
TCAAAGTAAATAGAGTGCAGGATTTGATGGTATACCGGTTAACATTGTAAAAGCCTCTATTTTTCATATAGCTGAACCTTTAGCTCGATTGATTAACAACTCGTTTCTTACTGGAAAATTTCCCGCCAGCCTAAAAATTGGCAAAATCTGTCCAGTGTTTAAAAACGGGGACAAAAGTCCCTGTTCAAATTACAGAGCAATTTCCATTCTTTCATCTTTTTCCAAATTTCTTGAGAAGGTCGTCTCTCTCAGACTTCAGGTCTTTCTTTGAACCAAAGCATATTCTTGTCGATAATCAATTTGGTTTTAGAAAAAATCGTTCAACATACATGGCTATCATGGAAATGTTTGCTAAAATCAGTACTGCTATTAACAATGTTGAATTTGCAATTGGAATATTTATTGATCTGTCTAAGGGATTTGACAAGATAAATCATCTTATTTTGTTGCATAAGCTTGAACACTATGACATTAGAGGCATTGCTTTAAAATGATTCCGTAGCTATCTAGACTCTAGACAGCAATATGTCTTTCTTGATGGAGTATCCTTAGATACGAGAAACATTGATTGTGAGTGCCTCAAGTGGGTCTACTCCGTCTACTTCAACGTCGAGAAGAATGCGCCGGAAGTTGTCGGACAAGTTGCTATAGAAAATGACGCAAGATTGGATTCGGCTAACACGCATCTTGCCTCGCTCAAATCCACGGATACTGATCGATTCAGGACTAGCCTTGTATCGGAGCGTCAAGTTGATTTACTCGTAGGTGTTGTAACAATCAACAGAGACACTGGGACCACTGGGCAACTCGGATTTCTCACTCAAACTGTCGCAAAGATATTATCGATTTTGAGGCAAACACACCGTGTGGAGTATGGTGTTGCAAAGCTCTTTATCTGCAACGTTGACTCTCATTCATCGCATCACACGGAGGCTTTGCGATTGTCTAAATTTGTAAACGTTGCGTCGAGGTTTGAAAACGAAACTGATAAATTGCACGAAGACGATAAATTTGAGAAAGTGAAGCAAGACTATGTGTTTTGTATTAAGCGGGCTGCATCATTTTTTCCTAAGTTGATAATGCTTGTTGAAGATGACGTGTTGTTGGACAATAATGCCCTTGAAACTCTCATCCACCTCATGGCTTCGAGACTTTAACCATTCCATCGCGATACAGTAGCTACACACGTCGCTTGGCTTCTCGTCAAGTTATACTATCCTGAGAATGATCGGGTTATGCCAAAGAAGCGAAAACTATCGTCGAACTCATCGGTATAGCGCTGATCGGCGGATCCCTATCGACGCTCATTCCGCTGTGCACGTCGAGGGAAACAAGATCAAGTTTTTCTTTGTTCGCGGTCGTGTTCAGCGTGGGCGCGCTGACGTCAGTCGCGCTGACGTACTAGGTCGGGAGGCCGTTCGTGCGAGCCTGGCGCCGCTACTTGCCGACCACACACCGGCTGGTCGGCGCGCACGACTGCAGCACGCAGGCTGTCCTCTACCCCGCACCAGCGCTCCCTCAGCTCATCCTTTATCTGACGAGCTCTCGCTGCCATGTAGATTTTGCCGGCGATCTGGCGATTAATCGGTACGCGGGGGTCAGTGACCCGAAGAGGTTTCTCGTCGAGCCGAATGTAGCGAAGCATATTGGGTTCGTGTCGACTGTGAGGGGAAAGACAGCGGCGAAGTTTTTGTGAAGGAGAGTTTGAATGTTGAAGGTGCAGCGGAATTGAATGCACTTGAACAACATGCATTACTGACAAACAAATTGATATGGCTGCATGGATACTGAATGGAGTCACTGATTTATATTCTTTTTGAATAATGTAAGATTTTCGGCAACAAATTTTTTCTTACAACTGCAGACTGCAACTGTCGTATACATAAATTGTACGGTGATTGGTGAAATTTGATGAAGGTTATGTGATCATGCAATGATGCAATAAAATTAACATAGTAAGTCACATTTATTATAGCTATTAATATAATATATAATATATATAATATATATATAATATATTATATTATTAAAGCGCCATATGCCGTCAAATTTTGTATATGTCATGGAATGACCTAATTATACGAAGAAATACGAATGTTACATTATCTATTTTAGAATTTGAAGTAAATGAACATATATCGATATTTTCGATATATTGTATTTTCATACATAACATATTTAGATTTGAATATATTTGTATTTAAATTTATTTGTTGTGGGATCTTGTTTCCTTGCAACAAGATCATTTTGTGCAAGAGTTAAGACAGTAAAAATTATGAGATTCAGACACATTGGCGCATAAGCTACAAATCGTTCTCGTGACAAATCATTGACGTGATGTATGCGTAGTTGCAAAAAAATATATCTTTTTAGTGCTTTATTTTCTATGCCTATTTTTAAGGGTCTTGATGTAGCTCAATTATAGCTAAATTTTAGCGGTTGGAGTTAGCATTAGGTTAGCTAGTTAGCTAGCCTAATGCTAGCTCCAACCTTACCTCAGCGCGCATAATGCATTGTACAGTGAAGCAATTTTCGCGAAGAAATTTAAATGTGGCATTAGGCCTACCCAGAGTGCCGGCTTACCTACATGTGCATGTATTTCTAATGCGGCAGTAGGCCTAACGTTGAGCTAATCAAGCGTTTCACCTACATTTTGCATATCGTTTGTTGCTCAACAGCACAGCAGCACACTAGGGCTGTGTTAGTGCCATACAAGATAAAAAATATATAAAATCGCTCACATGCGCAATAGCACATGTAAGTCTTAACTCCATTCAGTAACAAGTTTCAGCTATCAGTCTCGTAGGCTACCCTAGCCCAATTAAAATATACATATAAATATTCTGCCCTAGCCTATATCCTGGCGCGGATGCAGAATTTAACTCGGAAGGGAGCCTCAGGGAGGGGGGGGGAGAGCAGCGGGGAAATTATGTCGCTCATCAAGATCAATCCGCACAAAAAAAATTATCGCAGAAAATATCGTCGGTGAAATTATGTTAAGCAAAATTATTGAAAAACTTGGCTTGGCGTGTGAAATAGGCTTACCATTAATTTCACTACATGGCCTAACGTCTACGTCCTTGCTTTTATTGTGGACGTATTTCATAGGCGCATTTGCTTGCATTATTTTGCTTCGATTTGACGGCAGATTTTTGATGTATTTATATTGTTACTTCGATAAATATATCTCTGGTCAAACTTGTTGGGCCCTGTGAGCAGTGTTCTCACCCTCCGAGCAATTGACAACAATTTGAAAGCAATCGAAGGTCTGACCAAGCAATCGTCGAGCAGTCCGAAAATAAAGCAATTATCGAGCAATTTTGAAATAATAAAAAAAGTCAAAGAATTTAGCGAGCAGTCATTTACTGAGCAATGAAATTAAACGAAAAATATTTCAAAATGTGGTTATTATATGCTTAAAACTAGCTAAAAGGGCTGCAAAGTTAAAAAATTGACTAACAGACACGTGATAGTAAAAAGTGTGAAGGTCGAATTTGCAGTCACTGCCTATTTCAGCTCCGTTTTAGCTGTTATTTCACAAGAAATCTCTGTCAGCATCCCCCTCCCTCCCCCGCTCGTGAATCAGTTTTTTGAGAGAAAAGTTGACTTTTGGAAATAAGCAAAATAAACAATGTGAGATAATTTTATGAAGACAAAATTTTATATTGAGCGCTTCGGTGGATCATTTCATGAAAATCAGTATCGAGCAATAATATTTGGTCAAGTCTGTCCAGCGAAATAGTTCGTGTCTAGTGAGAACACTGCATGGGATCGCGTGGTTTTCCATTTGTGTCGCAGACATCCAATGAGTTGACATTGTCCGCGTGGCGCAACAATGCGGACAGGACGTTGGACGATGGCAATTCTGTAACTTTCTTTGTGCTCGGACTCCATTAATGCCATGAAGGATATATTGAATATAGTTTAATTTAACGTTTTTATTTGTCTCATTGTCAAACACTTAACTCCAACTTGAGCGGCGCGCTCTGACTGTCCCGTCACTGCATTGCTGGTAATGGGATGTGTGCGGAATTGAGCTTGATTTGAAATTTTGTGCTTATACAAAGTTGTAATGCAATGAATGATGGCTGGCTTGATAACAAACAACTGTAGGCTATACCTCGGCCGTGAGTCCCGCTGACAATGCACACGGACTAGAAATGTGAAGCGAAAAATGGCAAAAATCGTGGCAGGGCTTTAGAAAGATACGATTTTGATGTGGGAAAAGTTTGAGAACTAAAAAACAGTTGTAATGCACAAGAATGTTGACGCAGTTTTCTGTGCACAATTGCTATGAGAAATAGCAGTTGTGCACAGAAAACTGCGTCAACATTCTTGTTGCACTGTCAAATGTGATTTCACGAATATGTAATTCTGTATAATTATATTCAGATGCTAAAAAATTTGGAAATAATATTTTTTATATAGATGACACTAAGATATTTGTGGCAATGTAGATATTTATAGATGATGGTGCAAATTGAATAATTTGTCAAAAATGCGAAAAAATAGTGGATTTTCAGAAGAAAGACAAGAAATTGCTGGATTCAACAAAAATGCCAAATTTGCTTAAATAAAAAAAGAGAAAAACGCGATCGCGCTTTCTGCAGTTTCTAACAAAAAAATAACAATGCTGTATTGATGGAAAAGGTATGCGACAAAAACATGCATGCAGAATATATAAAATATTTCAACTAACACGATCTTGTGTGCATTGTGAAGTTTTGTGTGTTGTGGTCTATTTGTTTTCATGTTCGTTGCTCTTTCGCATTGGTTAAACATAAATGAATATAGAATAAATTGAACGAACTGAACTGGCATTTAGTTTTTTTGTCACTGAACAATTTCCATAAGAAGCGCATGTTTTCCTTTAAAGTATGTTTTTCGTGCAGGTTCTGTCATTTGTCAGTTAGTCTGTTGATGTGATAGCATCAGGCATAGATGGAATAGCTTATCCTTGAAATCTGGTGCATTTTGAAAAAATGCCTAGGTGAAGAAATAGTGCAGATATCACGTGGACACCCATGTGATAAAAACGGCTTATACTACTACAAAGGATTACAAGAGATCCAGGACTACGGGCCCAGTTGTTCAATCGAGAGTTGTTTGGTTTTAAATTGCCGCAGCACAAAAATGACGTCACGATCCAATCAGATCTGAGATATACAAATAAACTATTGAAGCAAAAGGCCTTGGTTATTATTTGGTTAGTAGTTTGAATTAAATACTTTTCACTAGTGACTTTAGAAGAACTAGCAGAATAAATAGAAATATTTGGCAAGGTTGGAGAAGAATACGATTTGAGGATGCGAAAAAATGCGATGCGTTTTTCTTGGAATGACCGATCGATGCGCGTGAAGTGGATCTGTGTTTGAATGTGTTGGTTTGGTTAAGAATGGCCAACAAAATTTCTGTCAGCACAACCCTCTTCCCCGGTTATGAGTTCTGTACGAGAGGGGAAATGTGGTAAGTGGTAAAATAGAAGCGGATGAAATTTCTTTGCCTTAGGAAATAGAGTGCAAATTTAGGTTTCAAGAAGTCTTTTTTGTCGACAAGGAAAACACGCAAGTGTCACCGACTGTTAACGCGGTGACACATAGTATAATAGTGGCGTTGGAATAAGGAAGGGCATAGGGTCATAAAATAAGGTACGTTGCCTCATTTTTATTTCAGCGAGTTGTGTGGTGGTTTTGAAACTGGCATGACAATAGTTTTTGCATCGAAGACAGATTAGCGCTGAAATGGCCAAGTGAGCTATGCGCGCAAGCTGGGAAACAAAGAATTGGCTTGCAGCCCAGTGCTTCCCAGGTGAGACGTAAAAGGCAACTAAAGCGGGGGGTGGTCAGCGCGTGGCCCTCAGCGTAGAACTGGACTGTAATAGTCTTCGTTACTGCGCACGGTCCTTAAACTCCCAAAGCCACACCTTTGTGTCATTCAAGCAAACAACCAAACAGGTCTTGTTGTATTGGCAATTATGAAATTTGTATCTTCAAAGCTAGATCGCATACCGGGTATCATTTTGGGTTGCGCCCTGCTGTGCAGCAGTTGTTGATTTGTAATTTGTTGCGCTGTAGATGCAGCTGATATCCGGCTGTTGCGTGCCGTGCTGAGTGGGCGAGCTACAGCTGAGCCGGATAGAAACTGCACCGACGACACGAGGGCTACAGCTGAGCCGGATGGAACTGCCCCGACGATGCGACTTCAAGGAGACGACAAGCAAAGACAGGTAAGGATCTCTCGCTTAACAGCCATCATTTTTTCATCGATTGAATTGTAGTATGATGTTGACTGTGATTTACACCATTGCTCTACACCCAGACAGCAAGGTTGGCACGTGACATATGTAAATGCATGGCGTTGTAAATACGACAGTTAATATTACTTTGTTTATTGATACAACCCTAAACGCTGTTTTCAGATTTAAAGTTATGTATTTAGCCACGATTTCATGTGTGTAGTCAGAATTTCAAACCTTCCATCATCCGCTCACGTCAAAGAGTTGCAGTCAACTGAGCCCTACCCCAGGTGGATCAGTTGCGTCGTCATTCTTGTTGCTTTACAGTGGGTTCTGTCACGGACGTTCTACAATATACTGCTTGCTTCAGACAACCTTCCTACCTTACTTTGGCTGTTCCGATAACTGATTTCTTCTCTCCACTATCCGGCATCTTGACTCCGGCTTCAGTATACTTGTGTTCTCAGTCTGAATCAAGGAAAAAATTGCGTCAAACTCACTGGGAGCCAACGGACCAAAATTACGGACGACTCAGTAACAGACGTTCAAGCGTTCTCAAGGCTGCCCCCTGACCGTCCAGATGTCCAGGGATTGACAACCATACTGTGTATGATTTATTTAAGAAAGGTACATTAATCGCCACAATATACTTTGTATAATTTGTGAATTGAATTTTTCAAAAATATTAAAAGCTATATCATATACTTTAAAAAGGATTTCATACTGAAAAATTAATGTTCTGGACTATTGAACTCCTCTCCCCCCCCCCCCAGCCACCAAATAGTCTCTGAGGCCCCTGGCATATTCTGGAGCTTCCTTTTGGAGCCCCCGGGGGCCCCCAAATGGGGGCCTTTGACCACAGTGGGAAAAATCAAGCTAGTGCTCTCCACGATGCTGGTGAGGGTTTCATAGAAGCTTCCAAGGGGCCCCGAAGGCGCTTTGAAGGAGCCCCAAAGGGCCCTGTTCCCCAAAGGAGCCCTGTACCCCTAATGGGCCCTGTGCTCCAAAGGTGCCCTGTGCCATGAAGAGCCCTGTGCCCAAAGGGCTACGAAGGGGGCCCTGAAATCTAACAATTGTGCACAAAAATTTGTTTAGTTTGTTTCGGCGTCTAATGACGTCATCGGGGACCTTTGGGGACCCCTGAAATTGACACTGAGGTCCCTAATAGTTAGATTCTGGGGCACCAAAGGAGCATATATAGGCCCCAAAACAGAGTATAAGGGACACCAAGATGGCGAATGGGGTCTCGTGAAGCTTTGGAGGGGGAACTTTAAATCTTCTTTAAATGATGGTGGAGAGACCCGCAGCGTCCTGCAGGGGCTCCCAGGGCTCGACAGGCTTCCCGGGGCTCGAAGGGGTTCCCAGAGTGCTGAAGGTGCCGGCCAGGAGCCCGGGTGGGTCGCTAGGGGCTCTCGGAGAGACCACATGGGCTTTCCATAATGCTGGTTGAGGCAATGTTGAGTTGAGGCAAGTGCACCCCGCTCGTGAGGGTTCAAAGGGGGCGCCAGTAAGCATATTCGGCGCTAATTAAGCCTTTACACCGTGTCCATGTTAACTCAGGTTAGATTTTTATATTGGAGTGGGTTTCTATAGCCTGATGCCCTTCCTGTCGCCAACCAGAGTAATAAATGATCATGGATGATGAATATCATGCTAGCAACACTTGTGCGTTTAACAGCCTTGCTTAAGGGCCTGTAACGCATGCATGGTTTCATAGTTGCCGGTGTACCAGCGCTGAGACTCGAAACCAGGTCTCTGGACTCTCCGTCGCCTTAACCACTACGCTACGGCGCCTCACTGTGTTTTAGTATTTTAAGGTAGATATTATGACTCAAATCGTTCAGTGTGAAATATTTGGGTGCCTAGAAATATATTTCAATATGGAAATTACGATGTTGCTATTTAAATAGGTTCTGCTGTCTATAGGCTTAAGTCTTTATGGCTAAATGTCTTATGACGGCCAGATGCCCTTCCTGACGCCAACCGGAATCAATGACTTAAAATAGCTGACACGCTACTTGAGCAAAATGTTTCAAATGATAAGTTTTTTATCCTAATTGGACCAAGTCTACATCAGTGAATTAGTGAATATCGCCTATTTGTAACGTTGAAAGCCTAAGCTAAATACATTGAATGGGGTTACATACTTGACCGCGAAGTGGGTAACAGCGACGCAGTTGACAGTGCATATACGCGAAGTGAATAAGCGCTAAATGAATGAGAGCTAGATGAATTGCCGCTAAGCCTGTTGACCGCGAAGGTAATTGCAGCGAAGTGAGTGAAAGCCAAATGATTGTCGTGAGGCTTTCTGAATGCGGAGGTTATTGAAATTAAAGGAGAATAAATGTTTTGCCTTATGCATGCTGGATACTTACAAGACGTTTTGAGGCTTCATTCACCTCGGCAATGATGAGGAGGCATTTGTTTTCGCTGCTCCATCTTTCTGGTCCAGATGGAAGTCAAAGGCGAGATTCACATGGATGGAACATTCAAGGTCGTCCCAAAATTAGTATTTTGTGTTACCTATTTGAGAGTTTTTGTGTTGATAGTAACAAAAGCTCATGCTACAATAATCTGATTGGCCTATAATCTGGCACAAATCGTGGCTGCTCACTTTAGCGGTTAATGACTTAGCTGCTGGTCACGTTCGCGGTTAATCCTGTAGCGGATGGTCATTTTAGCGGTAATAGACTTAGCGGTTGCTCACTTTTGCTTTGTCCTTCATTTAGCCTCTAGTCATAACTGGGGTTAGCAGTTGCTCACTTCGCGCTTAGGTAGCGTCCCCATTGAATGAGGTGAAAAAAAAAAAAAAAAAGTTGTTTTGCCCTATATCACATTTTGTTACTACCGCCAATATCACCTTAAATTCCAAATTTGGCATTTTTTTCTCCAATTTGCACACTTTTTGCTTAGCTGCCTGGCTAATGTATTTAGTCTTCCATTAGTTTAGAACCTTCCATCATCCGCTCGAGTCAAATGGTCGCAGTCGACTCAGCCCTACCGCAGGTGGATCAGTTACGTTGCCATTCTTGTTGCTCTTGAAAGTGGATACAGTCACAGACGTTCTATAGTATATTGCTTGCTTAAAAGATGACTTTTGTAGCATACTTTGGCTGAATTCTTCCGGCACCTTGGCTCCGCCTTCTTTATCACTTTTATTCTCAGTCTGAACTAAGGAGAAAAATTGCGTTTAATTCACTGGGAGCCAACGGATGAAACTACCCAGTAGCAAATGTTCAAGCGTTCTGAAGTCTGCCCTGACAGTGCAGATGTTCAAGGTCTACAGATATTTATTGACTACCATACTGTGTATATACCGTAGAATTTGTGAACAATTTACATATTTAAGCAAGGGGTCCCCCCTATTCTGACCCTAAACTCTCGATCCTTCATGAATTCTGAGATGAAAATGGCTAGTCGACCGCTGATGCCCATACCTAAAAGGTCCCTCATGATACCGTATTTCCAAGTGGTATCGTAAGCCTTCTCCAGGTCAAAGAAAATGGCCACAACATGTTGCGTTTCAAAAAAGCCTCTCGAACTAGCGTCTCCAGCCTCACCAGTTATATCGGTGGTGCTGCGCTGGCGTCGAAAGCCGCTCTGCTGCTCAGTGATTAGTTGTTTTTTTCCAGATACCAGACAAGCCTGCTGTTAACCATCCGCTCCGTGGTCCTACAAAGACACCTGGTCAGAGCTATGGGGTGATATACGTTTGGGTCCGTCGGGTCTTTCCCTGGCTTTGGAATAGGTGTGACCAATGCGGTTCTCCACGAGGCTGGAAAGCGACCGGTCATCCATATGTCATTATAGAGAACAAGCAATATTTCTAGAGTGGCGTCTGGCAAGTGTTTGATAAATTGGTAGTGGATGTCATCTGGGCCGGTTGACGTGTCTTTCGCCAGCTTCAATGCCTCATTCAGCTCGGCCATGTTGAGCGGTTTGTTATATTCCTCCATGTTATTGGAGTGGAATTTGAGCACTTGTCTTTCGGCTTGCATTTTGTGGTTAGAGAAGGTGGCTGAGCAGTTGGCTACGGAGGAGTTATCCGAGAACGTTCTGGCGAGGGTGTTGGTAATGGCCGTTAGGCTAGTAATGCATTTTCCGTTACTAGTGAGATGCTTTACTCCTCCACTGACTCCCTTGCCGCTAATTCTTCGTATCATGTTCCATGTCGATTTGATGTTGGTTTGGGAGTTGAGTTTTGAGACGTAGTCTCTCCAACTTTCCCTCTTGCTGTTCCGGATAGTCCTCCGAGCAACAGCGTACAACCTCCTGTAGTCATCTCCGTTTCCTTTCGTTGGGTGTTTAGTAAAAAACCGCAAGGCCTTTTTCCTGTCCGTTATGGTCTGTTTACACTCCTTACTGAACCAAGGTTTGTTGACATGTTTGGGAACTGTCGAGGTCCTAGGGATAGTTTCAGTGGCTATTGCATGTAGGGCGGATGTGAAGAGTTCCAGAGTCATCGCAGTCATCAAATGTGTCGATGGTGATCCGAGTTTCACAGAGTATCTGAAAATCGTCCCAGTCTGCTTTGTGGAGCTTCCACGTTTTAGTTGCGACTTATGAAGATCGGTAGGGTGCTTTCTAGAAAGGTCAGGAAGTGATCGCTTCCGCAGAGATCATCCCCGACCCACCAGGAAAAGTCAAGGAATATTAGTGGTTCACATATAGTGAGATCTATTGAGGAGAAGCTGCCTGTGCCTGGGTGGATGTAAGTTGGTGTTTTATCATTGAACAAACACAAGGCACGTTTAGCAATGAAGTTTTCTATTTTTCTCCCCTTGTCGTTCACATCCCTGCAGCCCCACAGTGTGTGGTGGGCATTGAAATC
>JAQIWG010008893.1:0-11067 GCA_034695025.1 Chamaedrilus cognettii | reverse complement strand
ATTATCAATTTGGTTTAAAGCCAATAAATTATCTTTAAATGCGTTAAAAACTAACTTCATAATATTTGACCATAAAAGCGAGCGATAGATGTTAAGCAGTTTAATATTAAACTGGATGGCAATATCTTAAAGCGCATTGATTGTGCTAAATTTCTTGGAGTTTACTTTGATGAAAGATTGAATTGGCACCTTTCTCATATTACAAGTAAAATTTCTAAAGGCCTAGGTATTATTGGTCGTGTTAGAAATATGTTACCACTGACTGTGTTGCATACGCTCTATTATACTCTGGTTTATCCATATTTAACTTACTGTTGTATAATTTTAGAGGGTGCTAGTACCACAGCTCTCCATAAAATTGAAGTTTTGCAGAACAGGGCAGTTCATCTAATTACTCGTGCACCTTTCGTTCTTCCTCAAGTCCCATTTATAAACATTCAAATTTATCAAAATTCTCTGATATTCATTTGCTTCAAATTTATATATTCATGTTCAATTGTCAAAATTATTTGCTACAGGCATCGTGCACGCAATATTGTAAAGTGTGTAGTTTGTCTTAAAACTTATGCAGTGTGAACTACTTTATAGTATAGGCTTTTCGCACAAAAATTAGGAAGCAATCTTGAAGTGCTTTGGGCCCCACGGTGTGCGGTTCATTACTGATCCATCTTCAGGATTTTGAGAGTTTGTCTATTTTTAAAAGAAATGTTTTCTTGTCAAGTATTTCTTGTCATTTTACTAGTAGGAATATGTTTAAAAATTGTTACTACATTTAGCCAGACTATTTTGTGTTTCATGGTGTATTTCATAATCTTTTCACCTGTATTCCATTTCTCATGTAGTATATTATGTCTTCTTTTGTTTGTAATTTATGATGCAATCAATACATTGTCAATAATTTGCTGCAAGGGGGTTAGGCATGGGCATATTGTCTTTACGGAGATGTATTCTCTTTATGCTTAGCCAGGTAACTTGACACCGCGCATTTATTTCTTGTACGCGTTTATGTACCGAAGTTACAAATGTGAATAAAAAACAAATAAATAAAAACCTTAATTCTTCTATCACCGGCTAGATGCGAGTGCAGGCGCTCGATGAACCTAGTAGCACAATTGACATTGTGTAGCCGACACTCCTCCCCGATCTGCATGTACCGCTACAGTACGCGAACATTAGTTTCATAAACCACCCTACAATAGGTCTCACGGTTCACAGTCAGAAGGGCACGCAGTCCTAAACTCATATAAAACCTAATAAACCGTATATCTGTTACTAAAAAAGATGCGAAGGTAAATTATCTAATTTAATTGAAATCTTAGATGCTTCCCAGTCAATCCAGATATAAACCTAAATAAAAACTGATGGCAATTCAATGAAAATTCCGCAATAATTCCTTCACCGCAATGATTTTATTCTTTCAGCTTACAAACGGATCACAGCCAAGCATGAACTTTGCTAAATTTTAATTTTTAATTTTTTAATAGTTTAATTTTTTTTAAATGAATTCTCTGTAATCAATTTTAGTGTAATTTTTCCAATTTATCAAGTACAAACACTCCGCCTACACCTTTAAAAGCTGAGCGAGAAGGTTCAGAGGCACAAACAGCCTCTAAGTGGCCCCTCAGTGAAGCAAAGAGACACTAAACTAAACCACTGAAGCTCTTTGCACCCAATAACCTTCACTCACAAGTGGGTGGCTTTAAAGCGTGGCATCTGTCTCAACAGCTACAATAAGCGCGCTTTCAAACGTCAGCAACACGCTGACGGAACATTACCAACATCAACGAAAAATGAATCCGATCTAACCCCAATTGTAAAACCTCAACCATATATATCTCCGATTTCATTTCACTATCATTTTTATTACAAATAATAACAGCGAGTAATATCCCAAATGATATGTCTCAAAGCGCATCAAATTGCAAACTTCGTGCGCCAAATTGACTAATACTAGGACTTATACTAATATAAGTGCCGGTTTACCTTATGCCCAGTAATCAAAACTAAATACAAGACTGGATATCAAATATTGATGGTAGCATGCATTCAACAAAGATATTAACAGAGTGCCAAAATATAGCTAAGATTAATCAATCAATAAGATAATAATCAAATCACAAATTTTTAATTTCTTCAGCAAACTGCTGACGTCTTGAACGCCTCAACAGCGGTCCATATTCTCTGATAAAATTTCCCCCCACTCCCAATCCTAGCCCAGCAGGACAGCAGGTCAAATAAGGTGTGCCGCCGCCAGTCATTATCATTAGGATCAACAAGCCTGGCTATGCGCGGCTCAACAGAAGACGACTGAGAACAGAACGCCCACTTGCACAGGATCCTTAGTACTTCTAGTACTTATCAGACTAGTCGTAACTGAACTGTACTGACAGCGGGTGATTACGCATTTGAACAATTTGGCAATTTGGTGCTTCTAGCCTGCAGAGCTTGCGTGGCGAGCTTAAATCAATGACACAAATACTTCAGCTTTCCTCTAGATCTGAATACAAATGACTTTGCAAAGATTGAAGCTAAGTGTGTCAAAAGCGGCGCACCATTCGCACGCGGGTCAAAACAATAATTGAACAACAATTGACCAATAATTAATTCATCATCGGCATTCTTCAATACGCTGCGTTCATTGATGGTCTGCCCCGTTGGACGCACTTACTCCTCAATGTTTTGGCGATTTTTCTAAAAACTGATTGCATTCGATTGATTCCTGCATTACGCACGGCCATCAGGTTGACATACACAGCGTATAGCGATACGGAACAAACGACGTATTTAATAAAAAATATAAATAATTACTTCAATTTCAACGGGACAAAAAGTCGACAGCGTTTCAAGGATAAATATTTTCAAACGTAAATAGTTGTTTCCTGGATTTTAACGATTCAAATCGAATTTATCGTGTCTCTAAATTTGGGAATATTTCTTACATTTAATAATGAGTAAAATCGCACGCGTCCGCCTATTACCGCTCTTTAGAACTGACAACACAAGCCGTCACAAAAAGATTCGCATCTTCATCGTCCCGCGGACCTACGCTGCAGCGCTGACGCAAGCGCTGATCTGATCGCAACACGATCCTTTGTCAAGACGCCGCCGCCGCCGCGATCTGTTAACGCTCGATAAACATCACGTTATATCATCACGCGCTACCACCGCCGCTGCCCTCTGTCGGACGATCGTTTCACTACACGGCGCACTCTGGGCGCGTATCGCCAAGTTTGTATATTTACAAGACGCACGCTACACGCTGGGGAGCGCGGAGTCCGGTATTCTACGAAAGTGCCAGGCGCGAAAGTGCGAAAGTCCGCCACGCGTAAACAGCGAAGGTCGTAGACGAGAAAAGCACTCGCGAAAGAAGGGTATTATGCGAATGACGAAAGTTAGGCGAAAGGCGCGCAGCTGTAGGCCTAGCGTCTGAGTTAATTGATCGAGCGGCAGCTTGTTGGACTGAATGTGGGTCGACGTGACTCGCTGTCAACGATTATTGTCAGCAAATTCGATAATTATAATTGCCTGCAGTTATCTTTGACAAACGATGTCAACAGGCTTATGGCTAATAATCTAATGCTCTAGTCAAAGAGGCCTGCCAAGTCATTAGTAGAAGTTTAGACTTACATGTATTGAGGAGTTTAGTGAATTGCAGCATTTTAGTAGTCCTACAGTTATTGACAGAGAGAAATATGTAAAGGTTTTTTGGATAATTATTATTAGAATGTGAATTTATTTTAATATTAACATGACTGTACTGTAAGATTAAATTCGAATTCAATTTTAAGTCAAAAATGTAAAGCAGCGAAAATAACATGATATAAATTTTTGAAGCATTTTTATTACAAATTTTGAGGTCATTTCTTCAATTCAAATACCGTGAATATAACATGGAGCCTAAGATTAAATCTGAGCACATGCACGATATGAACACGAATGTCTTTTATAATTTTAGAAAAATAAATTATTCTATTATAATTTGGAATAAAGTTAAAGGTTTAAAGTTGCGAAAATAAAAAGAAGAAAATTTGTGAAGCTATTTTACTTTATTTTGTAAGGCCACCTCTTAAAAGTTACAACAACCAAGATAAGACTATTTGAATCACGCTTGCATTCATATTGGTTAAACGTCACGGTTGTGCCTATGAACACATGAATTAAAAAAATTGCAGCTGTCACAAAATTTCATAAATTTGTATTTAATTGCAATGCGGTGCAGATTACTTGAATATAAGATATGAGCGCGTGCTAGTGGGCCTAAAGAGATGGAATCTAAGCTAGCCTTACAGGACTACACCAAAACCCAAAATGATTATCAGCCTGGCTGAAGCATAAGCTGTCGCTTTGAGTAGGTACATGTAAATGTATCTCTTCCGCATAAGCTAACATCGTGTAGGCTAATTAATGGACAATATTCCTCTGCACCTTGGTCCAGTTCAGCTGACACTGCGCAGAGTCGCTCAAGGAAAGCTTTTATAACCGAGGTGTGCTGATGGTGGCTTTCCTAGCTATGTATATATATGTCTTGGCACGGAAGGCGTACTCATGCTCTGTAGCATAGGCGGCGCTGCAGGAGAGGGGGCGGATGAGACAATCAAAGGTATGCCCCCCCCCCCCCAAATGTGAGCGTTTGAATATATCGATGACATTTATTTCATCAAGACTTCGTTTTTCACATAATTTGACGACAAGGTCCCCCCCTACCGCGAAAGTTAATTACCCAAACTAGCTCCCACTCTTTCAGTGGGCCTACATTAGTTCTGGTCAAAGTTTTGAGTGCAGGATAGGCCACAGTTTTAAAAGTTCCACTACTACCCCCCCCCTTCCCTACCCTTCGGTTGCAACTGGACACCTACTTCAGCCATATACAATTTTGAGCTTAATATGGCATATATCATAGCCTCCCTCTCACGTTTTCTTTGGCTTACATTAGCCCCCCAGGAAATAAAATACTGGCACCGCAACTGAGCTGTGGGGTAACAGCAACAAAGGTAGTGTAAGCGCAGACTGAAAGTCTCGACCAGGCGATGGGTTGGGGGGGGGTGGGTGACCGATGTTGATGACTTTTAAGGTAACATGAAATCGATATAAGATGCATTCCTTCGTGCAGGATTCCAATTTTTTATTGTCAATGATTACATCCCAGTGCAATAAAAGACATTTCATCGCAGTACAATAAAGGACATTTCAATTTAAGACGTAAGCTGCGTTTCAATGCCTGACTGCGTCCCAGGTAAACAATGTCATTTTTGTAACCAAATGGTGCAACATACTATAGCCTAAAAATGACAATATACACATGTGCAAAGGCCGGACAACGTGAGCGCGTTCTGGGTGTGTCGCACTCAGCGCCTTTTGTCCGGAGTTATAAACACGTTTAGCGAACACTTACTCGCTTATAACCTGCACTGTGTGTTTGTAATAAAATTTCCTTGATTTGATTTGATTTGAAGTTGTAGCACAGTCGAGTTGGATGAACTCTCGCTATTTTTATTTTCTATTTGACTTACATATAATTATTTTCTGAGAAGATGTTGATTTTTTATTCCTGTGCAACAGGCCAGTAGAATGCATTAAGGATCTCAAAAAAATGATACAGAAATAGCTACAGCAAAACACTGAGTATTGTTCAGTCGAAACCTTTTCCTGTCGTATTCCTACATGTACATAACATAATAGCCGGCTGTTTATTTGCCTCATTTACCGGATCAACATAAACTGCATTATTTTGTGTTTCAAGGCATTGACAATTATTCATTTTTTCACTTCTTCGCTTTAGAAATTCATTGACAATTTTAGCTCTCATATTACGTATAATTTATATTTTTAATGCGCTTAATTTATTTTCTTTTGCATTATTTATCAATACATAAAACTTAGCCAAAATATATACCGAGTTCAACTTCATTTCACCAAATCAATGGTAGCAAACAACAATACAAAGAAACAAAACTTAATAGTAAGAATAACAAAACCTTCATAACTGCCCAATAGCAAGCCAAGTGTCACTTTATCAGGACGATTAACCCGCGCCGCGCCGCGCGAATTACATTTTACAGACCGACACAATAGACGGCTTGTAAGACCCTGTGGCCTGCACACAGAGGCGGCCTACGCCGGTAATCTGTGGAAATATTACATAATTTCCGGTAGACTTTCGCTGTTTACACGTGGTGGCGGACTTCCGCCTTTGCCAAAGGCAAAGGCGGAATCTCACTCACTAGTAACTGCACAATGCACATCCTGGCTAGTGTCAGTAACGTCTGCCACTTTCAAGCGGTAACAAATCTGAGGCGTTAAAAACAATATCAACAGTATAAATTTACCGCAATTGAAATCAAAATTTGCGCAAGATTAATTAATAAAATGAGTGAAATAAAGACATTCTCACCAGCATGCAGACATATATATGCTCCCAAATAATTGAAAAAATTATATTTAAAAATGTGTGTAATGATAATAACCAGGCTTCCACGATACATCGCAGCCGCATTAAACAGTGCTAGCCCCTCCCTTTTCCCTCCCCCTACATGTGAACCCGTGGCGCCGTCCAGGAAATTTGTCCCATTCGCGGTTTGCTGCAGCAGCGCCCCGAGGCTGCTGATCAGCATGTCATTAATCAGCATGGCGCAGTGAACGATCGCGCGACCATCACGGGTTGACCGGTCACGCAGTTACACACATAGGGGCTGCGGCGGCGCGACACCTGCGATATTCAGTTTCACACCCCAATAAAGGCGTCGTTGCTAATAAAACGCGAAAAATGTAATATTCACAGCTTTACACCGGAATAAGTGTCGCTCTTCATCAAATTGAAAGGGTCAAAATTCTGTCTCACTATTATCATTACGGTATTCCTTTTAATTCATACCTTTGATTTAAGCCAAACATAAACACTTTATACCGACCCTGCAATACATCTACGTAGAGATTTCATAATTCGTCACATTACAATTTTTTTCTCTCGAAAAAACCGCTGCAATTAGCGTCATAACTTTTGAAACGCTTTCAGCCACTACAGTAATCTCACTCAACTCGCAACTGATCCATTCTACGCGGCGCATACTACCCCTACCTACCCTCCCCCACCCCCTCCCCCACCGATCTTATGTTTCCATCAGCCTCCCCCCCCCCTCATTCTCGACCCCTTCCGCCCACACGCCGCGGCGGCCATTGAGACGAATATATAATTCAGCGGACGTTCGCCGTTCAACTACAGATTCGATTTGGCGCTCGCTTCAGTCACGCCATGCGGGCGAGGAAGCTCTGCGTGTACACACCTTTATATCCTCAGCACGCAGCATGTTCCACACACACTAGCCTAACACTTCTAGATATTCTCTCAGGGCATAAGTTAACACCTTTTTATAAGTTTCATTTGCTACAGTTAATCAGATCAGATTAGAGTCCTACGATGATGCACACGACCCCGCTATTATGACTCCGACCAATCTGCTATTGGCAATAATGTCAATTCTATTCCCGCCTGTTACCCATAAGAAACATAGACCATAAACAAAACATCGCATGGGACGGGTTTTCTCACTAAAATTGACTCTTCAAAGTAAAAATAAATAAAATTCTTCGCTATTAGGTCACATCTATGCCATGGTAAATAACAATATTAACGTTATATTTAATTTAATTGAAAGAGTGCACTGTTGCACGAAACAAAAATTCATAAAATCTGATCAAACTAGTGTGGGCTTGAATAACAGAAATTCAATATTTTAGTTAACGAAAACCCCCAAAAATCAAAACAAAAATTAAAACAAAAATGTCAAAACAAAAATTAAATGAAAATATATATCGGCAGGAAATTAAATGCGCACAAAAACCGCACAAAAAGGACTGTTGACATTCATGGCCTACAATACATTTTAACATATAGGACACATTATTAATATTTATAAAGAAATATGGCGCATACAGTGAAGACTTTTACACACCCAAGCCAACACTAAAGCCTCATTATAAATCTAAATTTGGTTCAGTTCAGCCCTGACCAGCAGCGCTCACACTCAACAACCACAGATGCTCAACTCACTGCCGGTCAATGGCTGCAGCGCATATTTTTTCAATTCTGCGCCTCGCCGGGCGCACTCTGATTTCCTAAGCGATCCATCAAGCGAGTCCTAATCTGCTCGCTGCACTGCCTGTGGATGCTTCTCGGCTATCTCCCATCACGGAGAGCGCCTGTTCTATTGCACACGCTGGGAGCAAACACATCAACTGAATACTTGAAATACACACTGAAACGGCGCAGTATGCAATTTTATTTAAACGCTGTAGATGTGTACGAGGTTAAAAATTATGTTGTTTTAGTGAGATTAATGAAATTTTATTTAAAGCACTTGAAATAAAGGTGTGTAATCATTATATTAAAAACTGAGATATGTAGTTTATTTCTTTTCAAATTCAGCGGCAAAACATTCGTGTTTTTAATCAGACTACATGATAATGCAACTCAAACCAATACAATATGACTTCTGAACAAATAAGATGCATTTTTGTAATATATCATTATTTACATGCTTCTTAAACGATGAACTAAATTCGGCCAATGAACTTCAATATTCAATTCACAACACAATTCAACAAGTATAAGTGAAGAGGGGTGATTTAGGGGGGAGAGCGTCAAGTGCTCTGTGCACCTTCGTTGCCCAGGCTTCAGGCGCAGTGCAACACACAGGCATAACTCTGTCGGCGCGACCGTTATCGGTCTGTAAACAATCGTCCAGACACTACATTGATCAAAGCTGTGCACCCTGCGCCTCCCCTTTCTTACTACAACAGTTACTGCAGGATATTCAAAGTTCAAAACTATCTTGCAGGAAATAATGAAATAAAATATGCACAATTAATGTGGTTCTTTAAAAAGAATGTTTTGAACCGATGTGTAGATTCATTTACACACATAAAACTGAAGATTTGCAAAGGTATAAAAAAGACTGCCAAGTGTGTTCATGCCAGTGAAATAGCCACGAAACGCATGAGGCAGATCTACGGCACCAGTGAGTCGCACGGGCACTAATGTTGAGCGGCCTGTGGGCCACACGGCCAGTAATGTTGAGCGGCCTGTGGGCCACACGGCCAGTAATGTTGAGCGGCCTGTGGGCCACATGGCCAGTAATGTTGAGCGGCCTGTGGGCCACACGGCCAGTAATGTTGAGCGGCCACACAGCTCATTCAGTGGCCCACACGGGTCACTATTCATTCAGTGGCCCATACGGGTCACTATTCATTCAGTGGCCCACACGGGTCACTATTCATTCAGTGGCCCACGCGGGTCACTATTCATTCAGTGGCCCACACGGGCCACTATTCGCTGGGACACACACACCTTCAGTGGGCCACATGCACCAATATCAGTGGCATCTCCAAAATTCTATTTTGCACTTGGCCACACAAGAAGACAGCAGTTACAAGAGGACCACACACGTGTTCATTGGACCCACAGACAGCATCCACTGCCGCCCATAGCGTCACTTACAAACGAAGGGATGCCCTACAGCGAGGTGAGGGGATTAGCAGTAGAAAGTGTGGAGGTTGGGAGCAGCACAGAAGAGGGGGAAGGGGAGAGGGGGAGGGATGGATGCGGAGAGGCAGGACTCTCCTCTGGTCAATAATTCATTTCACCGGTCGACGAGCACATAATAACGACCGACTGCAGGACTGGATGTGCACATCTATTGAGAGACCATTTAGGCACAACAACTTTAGATTTGTTGATTGCCAGCACGTCCGGTTAGGGTTAGATTAGTAACTACTAACTGATCAATACGAAAACATTTAATTCTGTGATACTATAACCACAAAATTTGCATCTTATGTTTGAGTTAGTTTCACATTCTAACAGGGTTGACATTTGCCTGAACACTGATATTTACAACTGACACGCCTACTGGTGCTAGGCTAGGCTAGGCTGGGCCCACGTGAAACTAGGGCCTGTGCCTGGAGTGTGAGTGCATGCTAACCCAATCATCTGGACATGGATGCCTATATCCAAGCCTGCAGGTCGCTCATTGGTGGGTGGGGCAGGGAGGCGGCTCAATACGATCAGAGGCCCCCTGTTGACCGCAGTTGCCAATAAAACTGACACGCACACCATCTGGTCACTGATCAACTGCAGTTTAAGGTAACGGCCACTAGCCATACACTTAATCATTTCTAAGCGCTAAAGGAAATTAAATTGCTACAGTCAGAATTCATGCAACACCATTCCTATCGAAATTAGAAGTCGATCACTATACTAGCGTCATTGACTTATCAATAACGGCTGATGAAATTGCAAATCGAAAGAAGAAGAAATAGAGGCTAGTATATTAGATAATCCAACCCAGTAACACAGTGAACACAAACAGGGCCGCTGCTTGAGCAAAGCCAACGCTACACGAAATCTCGCTCGGGGGCGCATTGACCCCTCAGGCTGCCTGTCATGACCAGCCAATGGCATGACTCCTACACCATTCAAACTAACGCTAAACCGCCGCAGCGCAGGACCCCAGGCTCCAGAGCACTGAAGGGTAGAGCCACAGAGTGTCACACTGATCAGTCCACTGCCACATTGTTGAACAGTTTCAGGTGCAAGCTTTCTACTTCACTTCACAAATTTTAGAGCTAGTTTTAGAATAAGGGTTGGTGCCAGAGTTTTGAAATTGTCAAATAAACGTAACTATTGCACGAAAGCATGCTTCACTATGAGGGTGCATGTACATACTTTATATATACATATATATCATAGTTGTTCCGCACGTTTGTGGCGAAAATAAAGTGCGTTAAAGTGCGCGAAATTTTCAAATATAATAAAGTGCGTTGAAGTGCGTTAATGATCAATCTAAAATTCTTAACTTAATCATGTTCCAATATGAAACTGGCTACCTGGTCACTTCCTTACCCAAGGTGAGTTTGATAACTTTAAAGTTTGATTGATTTTATAATTTAACATGAAAACGTGCTAACAGATGCTAGAAATAAGTTCCAAAAGCACAGAATATAAACACGAGTTATTATCGTACATTAGACATTCACTACATTGTTTCTTTATTCTATTTAAAAATTTCATCC
>JAQIWG010008892.1:0-11067 GCA_034695025.1 Chamaedrilus cognettii | reverse complement strand
AACAACAGTCGGGTGGGGGGGGGATTTATCCTCAAACCCACTCCACGTACTGCATTATAAAATTTTCATTTCTGGGGGGCTATCTATTATATCTATTATGTGTGTAATAATAGAGCCACTTGTGGGTGTTGGTGATCATAAGTCCCCCTAAGCCCTGGAACCGCTACTGCCTCTCCTCCGGCCGGGGACCGCGCGGAGGGGGGGGGGCCAACGCCAGTGCCGGCGTTGTCTGTCAGGCCAAGCCTACACGTCTAGCATGTTGGCCTACTGTTTTCGGTTAGCCTACAATGTCATGGACTTTCATCATTCTTGTAAACCTACTATCGCACTATATAATAATTCATAGGTCAATAATTGTATTTACCAATATATAGGTCAATAGACAATATTGTTTGATCCTCTGAATAAAGTGCAGGTTGACCGCGAATGACCGTAAGCCTGCTAGGCTGCTACGCCTATGTGTGTGACACTATGTCTAGCGTCAAGATGCTTGCTAATGACTGCGCTGCATGCGGCTGTTCGTTCTTTAACGCTGACGTCACAACTATAAGCGGGTTGCGTGCGCTTGACGGTTAGCCAGGCTGCAGGCTGTTTGAACGCCAGCCAACTCTACCTAGGCTACAAGGCTAGGCTAGACTTTGGAGCGGTACGGTATGATATAAACAAACGAGTTTTAAAACTCAAACTTTTTTTATAGAAATACCTAAAATCTGCTCAAGTAAATGCAGAGGCCGCATGTCTGTCGAATTCCCTATCTTATGGTACAAATTTCAAACGAAAGCGATGAATATTGAGAAAGATAATCCATCTTCCTTAAACTTTTCTATCTCTCCCATGTTACCACAACAACAACAAGAACAAGACTGAAGACGAGCACGCATCCCTATATAAGTGTTACCCTGACCACAGTAACTCGATAAACAAGAGTGCACAAAAATACAAACAGTACAAGTTAGTAAAACAAGAGCAATCTGTAATAATGCAGCTTATGTAACTTATGTAACTTAATACATAGACTAAACGCTACACGCACAATAAATTAAATGGGTACAGAGTGGAAGAAAGAAAAGTGCCGCACCCTCGGAGGATGGCAGGACGGTCTTCTCGACTGTCTCGGCGTGCTTGAGCTTGCTCGGGTCAAACTGCGTGATGCCCGCCTCGATCTCGCACGGCACCTTCGGCAAGTCTCCCGTTCCGGTCGCCATCTTTACCGCGCGTCGGTCGGTTGAACAATCGCTGATGCAAGTCAGTCGAGCAAACTGTGAAATAAAACACACCCGACACATATTTTTATAATTAAATTTATATTAACTATATCGCTTGACAAAATTCAGCATACACAAATTAAAGTACGTTTAATAACCTAGGATTAACCTAAGATTCAAGAATTCAAAATATATAATGGTATTCGAGAGAACTAGCAAAAAGTTCATTCACAAAAACCTTAAAAATCAATAGAAGAATGAGTGCATTCAAGAGGTTTGAGGTAATTTCTGATTTATAGCAGCCAACTAACTGCCAACGATACAGAATGTCTGCCTGGAGTTCAACTCCATTAAGGATACTTTTTTGGGGGATTAAGGACTGTGTGTAGCAACCAAGACTACAAAGTCCAAAGAACCGCCCTCTTCTTTAGTCACCTTTTTGCCACGGTAACGTTGGGCCGGAGACTAATTTGATTTTTGCCCCAGTCCGCAGCGGTGATCTGAGACTAGATCTAAAGACCGGTATAACTGATTTCCAGATGGTAACGCAAGACGGACTACCAGATCGTATGCAAAATGGACTACCAGATCGTATGCAAAATGGACTACCAGATCGTAATGCAAAATGAACTACCTGGTGGTACGCAAAACAGACTACCAGATCGTATGCAAAATGGACTACCTGGTCTCAATGCAAAATGGACTACCAGATCGTAACGCAAAATGGACTACCAGATTGTAATGCAAAATGAACTACCTGGTGGTATGCAAAACGGACTACCAGATCGTATGCAAAATGGACTACCCGGTCGTAATGCAAAATGGACTACCAGATCGTAATGCAAAATGAACTACCTAGTGGTATGCAAAATGGGACTACCAGATCGTATGCAAAATTAACGCATGCCACACAAAGCTGATTTTATTTACGATGAGACCACTATAACGATAACACAACACCGAATAAAAATGCCATTTAATTTACGTTCAATGCTACTATTTATAGGCTAATATATTTGAGATTGGCCTACGCGGTGTTAGATGTATCGATCGTTCTGCACAATCATTACGGCCATCCATACGCCCCGCAAGCTGATTGCGCAGAGCATGTAATTAGATCTGCAGGATGGCACAGTACACACACATTCGTTTCTGCCCAACCAGGATCCATTTGCCCATCCAGAGCCAGCCCGCTGGCCCTCATGCGAGCGTGGGTCTCTTAATTAACAAGTCATGCTCTGCGATACTGAGCTCACCCATCTGATAGATGACTTGCGATTGTGCACAAGATGAAATGCACATGTAGGAGGATGTGCAATGTAAATGCACCAAATAGCTATTTAGTTAAAGGATCAAGTTTTGTGAAAAGTCGACACTGAAGTTGACTTGCCTACAACTGACGCTATCTTTGCCAGAAAGCCGGGTCGAGATACAGTAATAGTTAGACTTTTTGATAAAAGTTTCAAAGATACGGTCATAACCTATATTCTGAAAATTGTGACATTATTTTGATACCAAATTATCTGAATTTCACGCGTCTACAGGTTTGAGCTTGCCGTTTGAAGCATCAAGTTTTCATTAAAATATCACAGAAACAAATGCACACGCATAATATTATATGACAAATCAACGTACACATTGTGCACGCGTTCTTGATTTGCCACATAATTCCTTCAATGTTATAGCACGCGCCAATGTGCATGTCAATTAGCAATGCTACTTGTGGTACTGGTGTCTTTTAAACAGGGCAATTCGAAATCACTAGCTAGCACGGCATGTTTACACGGTGAGCGCTGGGGGCAGTAACGGCTCTCCCATTGCATATAAACAAAGCACTCAACCGCCAACTCAACTCTAAGCACAAGGCTCATTATAGATTTATATATAAAAAGGACCTTTATCAGCAAAGCCCATGCATAGGGCTAATGATAGCCTACATGTAAAAAACCTTATTAGTCAAGCCTCATCATGTATAATTTATTGCTAGCAATTATTGTTTATTTATTACTCATTATTGTTTTTAAATTACTGTTATAATGACAGCTTAATGCTTAACACACAATAAACATTAAAGCCAAACTTTTGAAAATAACAGTATCGAAGGTTTAAATATACGGGCACATGTTGCTACCTTACTGATCGCATTGACAGAGTACAACTAAGCAGACTTGGGAACTGAGTCCAAAGTGCATGCTGTGTCCCATAACCGAAGACTAATCATCCAATTTAGGTTGGGTCTTAGTCCACTTGGAAATAAATCATTCCAGTATAATATTACTGACAACCCTTTTTGTCCCTCTTGTGGCGAAGCGTTAGAAACATTTGATCATTTCTTCTTCCAGTGCTCATTGTACTGCCAACAAAGAGAAAGCTTTTTAGCAACACTTAAATCCACAGGGGCATCTCCAAACGAGACTTTAAATGTACATGTGACATCCTTGGATATCAGTCGCGAAACAGTATCCCGAAACAGTATCACGAAACAGTATCACGTCTAATAAAATATGGCATCGGATACACGAAAGTCAGCAGTCGATCCTAACCATCCTAAAAAAATAATATTCAGTAGTTTTAGACTACATTACGTTAACCAAAAGATTTAGCAGAAACTAATATACGCGCGTATACTAGTATAATGTGCATATTCTTGATCATACTTGTACAACTGTTGCATGCTTGCACTATAATTCAATTTTAGTTAGGTTGCACCTTGTAAAATTATATTTCGTGTGCTGTTGTTTGAATAATAAAAAAATTAAAAAAAATTAAAATGGAACGCAGTCTTAAACGCCTACAAGACTAGCCTAATCCAGATTAAGGTTACACCAACTTGTGAAATCATAACTTGTAGACGTCTGAAGTCTACTAAAAGACTTCAACTGACCAATAAACCTGACAAAGCTAACCGTACTGTGTAAGCCTACAGTTATTTCCACTGTGTACCATCGCTTCCACAGAACCGATAGTCCACTCTACAGTCTGGTTCGTGTCAGTCAAATATGCCAACCTGATGATAGATAGTACTGATATCATTATACATCTTGACAACCACTACATCTTGACGAGCCCTGAAGAGAAGGGGAGTACAACACAGAAAAAGAAAATCTAGTAGGCCTACTCAGTAACTTAAAATAAGACCAAAGAAGGCGAAGACATTCAAATATAGTATCGTACATTAAAATTGGTTTTCAGACAGAATTTCTTTATATTATGCAAATAAATCAATGAGTAAAATTTTTGCATTTACCCAAAAAAAAAACATTTTCCAAATGGACATTCTGGAAATCTATAGATAAAATTTCTAAGGGTCAACAAATTACTCTACAAATTAATTATCAACATGATCTACATGTGTAAACGGTAGGGCACGGTAGTCTATGAGTAATCGTGTATCTTAACTCCACTTCGACTATCTTTATTTTATCCGAGGGTGAGTTACCGTGTAGTAACTCACCCTCACCTCGACTCACTGTTGACACCCTTTATGATTTGAATTTTTAGCATAAACATTTAAATATAATTGCTTAGAGCTACTTGCAGGCTTACTAAAAATTCAGGTAATAAAATCTTCAAAATCAAGTACGTCTTAACACTGATATCTATTCAGCTAGGTCTACCCTGAAATCTCTCAGTAATGAAACTTGCACATAAACCAAGCATAAACAATGAACTAAAAGTATTAAAATTCAACAATCAAATTAGCCTAATAGGCTACTCTAGAAAACACAAAAATTGCGCAAATTTAGCTACAACTACGAGAAAACTCGGAGATATCGAAAACACTCGAACAATAGCCGAAACCCGACAAGAGAAGAGAGAGAATGAAGGATAAGCGAGACAGATTACAGCCACGAGTTTCCCGAAAGAGGGATCCGGTTAGTTTGATACACCTTAACGGCATAAGTTCACCATTCAAAACTTCACAAATTAAATTCATCGCGCAAAAACAACATACATATAACCCGACCTTGCAAACGACTCGCCAAACGTGCAACGAATAGGGCAAAATAGGCGTAAAAACTAGAAAAACTCACCCGCAAAACTTCGTACTTGCCGGATGCGTTATTTTTTCGTAAAGTAGCCCCGCCCTTGCGTCTCGCTCCCCTTATGTAGAAGCAGCCAGTGGGCGTGGTCTGGTTGTAGGCTGTGGGCTGTAGGTTATCAATAGGCGTGATCTAAGGTGTACGCTGTGGGCTTATCAGTGGCCGTGGTCGAAGTCTAGGCTGTGCTCTCTCAGTGGGCGTGGTCTGTAACTGTATCTATATCCGTGAGTCAGAAAGGCCGCAGGCGCTAATGATGGCTTGCCGCAGCAGCGGGCGGAATGAATATTTTGTATCCAGGATTAGGAAGGAATGTGACGAATTAATAACAGTTAATGCGATGGTTCCGTACTAGAGGTGCATAAAAGCATAGTGTGTCAGTTTTTACCCGTAATAGCACAAAGTTGTGCTATGATGGACTCTATACACTGCCAGAATTTCAGAACTTATTTTAATAATTGGATAAATGAGAAAGAGAGACTTTTGATCGTCTTTATTTAGTTCCTTTTGGAGCTTTTGGTCTTCTTCAAAATCAAAGGTGCTTACGCTCACTTATGTATTGGCTCTACCCATAAGATTAACTATACTTGAGCTAGAAGTGCATATAAGCGCGCAGTTATAGCTATTCGGTATACGTACAGCGTGGCCTACTGCTAAAGGTACATAAACGATGTTATTGCAATACACAGCCTACCGGTAACACGTTTCGGGACCGATCAATATTATTG
This sequence comes from Chamaedrilus cognettii, assembly GCA_034695025.1. Taxonomy (NCBI): domain Eukaryota; kingdom Metazoa; phylum Annelida; class Clitellata; order Enchytraeida; family Enchytraeidae; genus Chamaedrilus; species Chamaedrilus cognettii. The sequence continues at coordinate 5,094 of JAQIWG010008892.1, read as the reverse complement.
AGGGCCAGGCACCAAACGTGCATATAAGCATAGGATTTTTTTTATTGGGAGCTAAAGGTGCACTTATGCACAAGTGGGAGCTAAAAGTACACAAAAGCAGTAAAAATCATACCATCTGTTTGTTGCAGCCTGTTAATGCATTGCAGATAATGTTAGTCAAATGGACTGTAATGGATATCAGCAGTTAACATGCACATAAAAACTTCGTAATTTGGCGTTAGAATTGACAGTATCATGATAATTAATAGTTTGAGCCCGAACGTTCAAATCCAATATCTCTTTTGACCGCCGTTGCTTATATGCACCTTTAGCGCTAAACCATCGAATGTAGGCGTACATGTAGGCTGCATAGGAGTTAGGCCAAATGACATGTTGCAAAACTTGATAATTAAGAACCATGAATAAGCCTAGGCCATACCGTAGTTTAAGTGCCAGCCTACTATAGGCCTTAAAAAGGATATTTTAAATTTTCCTGAAACCCAGTAAGCTATTAGGCTAAGATTTTACTAAACGTTCCCCGCTACAAGGCTATGCCGTGGAAGAAGACTTCTACAGCTTAGTTTTAGCCTAGGCTAATGTATAATATAATGGCAGATTAGAGTGTCTATTTTAATTTAGGCTTAGGCCTACATTTGTAGGTCTAACCCGCATGTTTAATCGACACTGGCAGCATTAGTCATGTAACCAGGATATAGGCCAGAAGTCGAGCCATAGTTTATCAGACAAACACATCGATGGTTTAGTACTAAAAGTGCAAAAAGCACATTTTGTCAGTTTGGACCTGTAATAGCACAAAGTTGTATTACGATGTATTCTATCGTACTGCAAAATGTCAGAGCCTAATATATAAACATAAAGGAGAAAACGACTTTTGATTGTCATTTTTAAGCTGTTTGCGACGTTCCCTAAAACTTAAAGTGCATAAACGCACTTATGCAAACGGTTACACCGGTAGCAGTGTATAAACCAACATACAGGTGTACAATTCGTTCTAGCGCTAAAGGTGCATAAACATCGTTAGACTAACAAGACATGAGCCAATATACATGTAGGCCTACTGTAATTGACGTTCTATTTACATACATGCAACGGCATGGTGATTGCATATCCATTTTCTTTTCTTATTATTTCTTTATTTATATTATGTTGAATCCTGGGTTTTCAGAAATTCCTGGGTTTCGGCGTGACAGAAATTTATGGGTTTTGGCGTGGCACAAATTCCTGGGCTTCGGCGTGACAGAAATTCGTGGGTTTCAGCGTGCCAGAAATTTCTGGGTTAGGAATTTTTGTCACGCCGAAACTCAGGAATTTCTGTCACGCCGAAACCCAGAAATTTCTAAAAACTTAGGAATCAACAGAATATAAATAAAGAAATAATCAAGAAATGGAAATGGATATGCAATCACCACGCTATTGCATGCATGTAAATAGAACGTCAGTTACAGCAGGCCTACATGTATACTGGCTTATGTCTTTTCTGTCACGCCAAAACCCAGGAATTTCTGTCACGCGGAAACCCAGAAATGTCACACCCAGTCGGTCGCAATTAAATGAGTCGTTGCAGGCCTCACCAAATGCTAATTTCTCAGCATGCAGCAAGTGAAAACAGTCTCAAATAATTAGCCTACATTGCCACCGGTAACAGTAATAAACTTGACAAAATAACAACCACAGTGGCTGCTTAAGAGCTTAACAGTAGAGGCCATTAGGGCCTACAATTTATCTTCCATCAAAAATTAATCTAGGGGCACATAGACATAGCAATACAATTATAATAGTTCTAATATCTACGAATAACAAATCTTTTGATATAGTATACCATTTATAATCATTAGAGTCGGGAGAGGGCGGGGGCTGTACATGTAGTTTAAGTACCGCGTATAGGCTATAGTAACAAAGACTATTACAATCCGATGCTTGCCGAGGCTCAGTTTGATTTAAGTCTAGTTAATGCCCCACTAATATGTTACGGTGGACAATAATTCTTGGCTGCTAGAAGTGCGTAAGAGACTTTATTACAAGTTAGTGAGTAGAGGGCGTAAGCATAAGTTGGCGGTAAATTGGCTGCTCTAAGTGCACAAGCGACTTAAAGCGGCCACAGTAAACGACAAATTTGAGAGCCAAAGATGCACATATGCAGAAGCGGGAGCTAGAAGTGCACAAAAGCAGCAAAAGTTGCACCCTCTCCGTGTTTACAGCTTATTTATGAAGCGCAGGAAATGTTATTCAAATGCAATGTAATGGATATCAACTCTTCTTATACACACTGAAACTGTGTAATTCGCTGTTTTAACTGGCACACACATGATGATTTATAATTCAAGTCCAAACTTTAAAAATCTATTTTTTACCGTCGCTGCAGATATGCACCTTTAGCGCCAAACCCTCGACATGCCATGCAGCTCAGACTGCTTCTACCTCAGCGTTCTCACTTCGAGCATAATTGAGCTACATAATCGAGTTTTATTGCTCAATTCTTGAGCAGAACGACTCAGCTCGAGAAGTGCATCGAGCAGTGGCCAAATGAAGCAGTTATCTAGCAATTGATCAGCTATTATGAAGCAAATCGAGCAATTTTCTGAGCAATTCAAGACAAATAAATATGGACTGTGATGAAAGGTCCGGATAGTAGTTTTGCACTGTTTAATTGGGCCTGAAAAAGAACATGAACTGTGAAGAATGCTTCAAAAAGTTTATATACCACCCGAGCAGTGTGCAGACGTTGACGGAGTAAAATCGTTGATGTTTAGTGAGAACACTGTCCCGTAAGTTTTTTTATTACCTAGGCGCTTAGTCCATGATAAAAAATGTAACTTATGCTTGCTGTTAAAGGAATTTTGAGTAAAGTTAAATATTTTCTCTCAAAATAGGATTCTTGAACGGGCTTCATAAAATATTCCACTGGTCGAAATATAAGAAATACACAGAATGACTGCAAAAAGAGGCCTTTAAAATCAATTCTATTGTAGGCCTACGCCAAATCGTTAGAACTGGAAGTAACAAGAACAATGTTAACGACCGATTACGCAACAGTTACTGAAGATATGGAGTAGAAGTCCAGTTGGCCTAGCCGCACTTAGAGGTTTCTGTAAATTTGCATAATTACGATCTAACTTTCATGAACGCCAATTTTATGTGAATTAACGCTAACAGTAGTGCTACTGTAATCATGACTATCACAAAACTACGCAACTGAACATTAAAATACAAGGATATGAATATACAAAGTAGAACTACTTTTAGTACAACAACGAATCTCACATAGCCTAGAACGATAGCTTAACAAATCATGGGTACTCAGACCTCAAATACAAATTTCTTTGTACTAGCACAAATAGAATGATCGAAATTGCTGCCTACAGTCAAAATACAATGCTGATTCGTAATTGTCTTAACATGATTCCAAATAATTTATGTGACTATATTACAATAAATACTCAAGTCAATAATTGTCATGTAACTAGACACATACAAATATCACAACGAATACTATATTTTCATAGCATAATGTGAGCATGTACATTATGTTTACAGCGTCAATATCACTATGTGAAAGTTCTTTGCCTGGCATAATTGTATTACTACTAAAATGTGAAAGTTGGCCATATTAAATTACAACAAAGTCAATGGAGATTTAGTAGCGAACAGCAGTACATGTATTTTAAATTTTTAGCACTTCAGACTCACTGATTTTGCTGCATTATAGTGAAGAAAAATGATGAAAAAGACTTCAAAATAGCGCTATGCCTGACAGACTCGTCGAGGCTCGCTGCGTGTCGAGAAGGAGGCTGGAGTGGATGCTTTGCTAAGCAAAGTTGCAAAGTCATAAAGATGCAGTCGCAAAGTCACAAATTTGCAAAGTTGCAAAGTGCATTTTAACTTAAATATCAGACTAGGGGATATACAGCTCATAGTAAGTCCATAGACACAAATCTGCGACCTTTGTACAAAAAGGCTTTCATGCAGTAACGTATCACATTAGACAATAGTGGGTAAGGGAAATCCAAATCTGCAATCAGAATTTTGTTAATCGGTGTGGTTTTTCTGTTATTCAAATTTTTTGAAATTTATTTCACAATTTATTGACAAAGTAAAGATGCAAGAATTAGCTAATTTCTTTATTGAACAAAATGCAAGAAATCCTCGGAGAGGGATTTCTTGCAGAGGGATTTCTTGCATTTTATTCAATAAAAAGGGATATTGGATATTTCTTTCAAAATGTAAGTTGTTTTGACTGTTTGTTTTAAAAATTGCAACAAATATTTATCATTTGGCACCAACTAGAGCGTCCGTGACAAAGAAGCGTTTTACACTTTTATCGGAATTTGTGATTGGCTGCCGTTTGTAAACGTTGAGTCCTCAAATGACGTTGAGTCTCCTTTTGCATCTAACCTAATTACCACACATCGCAAAGTTGCGCTCAGCCCTAGATATTGTATTAAAGCTAAACTATAACGCTATTATTGAGCACACTGTCTATAGGCCTAACCCTAACAAAGATCTAAAATCATAAAATACATAACTATGATGCCAATCTATGTTTTTATCGATGGGTATTCAGGATCATGGGTTGATTGTACTTCGCTGTCTCCAGCCAATTCTACGATGATGCTGCCATCACGGGTCAGCTTGCTGGAGATGTCATTGAGAACAATTGCATCAGTGAACTGGTTCTTTTCCGGCAACGATGAACCGTTGGTAACTGTTCCATCCTGAGATAAAATGTTCGTGACTTTCGCCGTAGATACTTCACCTGAAGGATAGAAAGAAGACAATATTGTATTAGTTATTTTTACGGCGTGTGCCCATAGGCAAGCGCCGTATTGTTTCGGCCCGGTACCTTTATTTTTATTTTTATTATTTTTTTTACGGATCTTTAGCGCATTCCTGGAGACTCGCCTCCTGACCTATAAGTCTAGAAAAAAGGTCAAAGCAATTTTCCCGTTAACGAAAATGTTTCCAGCGAGAAAATAACATTGTGGGGGTGTCCGGGGGGCCACCGCAGGCACTTTTACGTGAATCGCGATAACTTTTTTACTATCAGTCCGATTTGCACACTTTTTGCACCAGATTGTTCCACTTACTACTTACTAA
>JAQIWG010008891.1:0-11067 GCA_034695025.1 Chamaedrilus cognettii | reverse complement strand
CCTATTGGGACCACGGGACGCGTCCCCCCCAACTTTTGGAACATAAATACTACCCAGCCATTGGTCCCCCCCAACTTCTGAAACGTTGTTGCGGCCCTGTTTACAGCACGCATGAAGATGAACTAAATTTTTAAAAAGATGGCAACTCGACTGCACGATGGTATTCTGAACCAACTATCTAGATCTGAGACAAGAATTACTGCTACTAATAAACTAATAGTCAAGAGTCACAAAATAGTAAAGCAGTCTAACAGGCCTTTGTTTCATGTTTTGTGCTTCAACAACATCAGTCAATTATATGAATACTACTGCCTAATAACTACCCCTCCCCCACAGACGGGTGGGGAACACAAAATTGACTTGCAGCCCAGAGCTCCCCGGGTGAGTCGTAAAAGGCGAATAATGAAGGGGGAGCGGTTCTGTGCGGGTTCCTTTGCACAGAACCGGACTGCATATAATCTTTGTGCTACACACGGTCCCTAAACTATAAAAAAGCCTAGTAACTATAAATGAGTAGATGTTTCTAGCGAAGACAAGCGTACATCATGTATGACTGGCGGGCAGCTGTCTCTGTACCAAGCCTCATGACATTGCGCCTGCGTGGTGCAGAGAGACCGCTCTATACACCAGCCGCAGTGCAAGGGGTCGCCCGCCAGAACGCACTGCGAACAGTTGGCATGAAGACTGCAAGACTTGAGCGCCACCCTACTCACCTGGAAACAGCCGTAGAGCATCTCAGGGTCACAGACAGCAAAGGGTTAACCGGATAGTTTAATAATTTAAAGCACAGCAATACTGTAGTTGCTTCGTTTTTTGATTTAATTGGGAAGTTCATTTGCAGCTAGGTATGAGAATATTTATTATAAATAATTTAATAGACCATATTTATATAGGATCGCTACGTTGCTAGGCTATCAGCCAAGTAAATGGTTTAATATTGGCATAATCAAATAATTGTGACATCCCTATTATGTCTATAATTATAATACCAAAGACTGCATGACAATGATATATTTTCAAAATGCATAAAATCACACTTTTCCACCGGTAGGCTATTGGCTACTATACCAATCGTTATCAAACAAATAAATTTAATGTCAAAACTTATAGCTTTGGTCTGTACAAGAAATTAAACGCAACAAAAAAATAAGAACCCTGACCGATATTGTCAAATACTCCATTTGTAATTATGTAACCTATAATAATTTAGTCATTTTACAGTTCTGACCCAAACCACAAAAATATGCTAGATCTCTAATTCTCTCAGTCTCACAATACAAGCTGAAAGATACCAATAGGACCACCACCAAATTACACAGACAAAATAAAAAACTGATCTAGATTGAAAATTCCAAGCAGTAATTCATTAATCTAGTTGAGCAGGCGAGGCAAAAACCAATTAAAACAAATCATCGAGCGTCATACCAGAAACACTGCAGCTACTTTGACAGCGATAACGTCTCAGCGCTGCTTTACATTCCATTATTGCACACAACAGGCGGTCCGAACTGCCTACCGTTACCCTATCTCACAAACATTAAAAAACTTAACCAAACTGCCGCTACAAGACATCCTTCCTCAAAGGAAACTCTGCTTCAAAGCGGACTTGCCTGCCAGGCTGCAATAGATTGATGAATCGGTTTCCAACAGCCAGTCATTAAATTAAAACATCCACTCCGCTGTCTTCAGGCACTCTCATCCAGCAGTTAAAGTAATATATGGGTTCTCAGATATTCTCCAGTCTTAAAAAGGAAATCACATGTGCCCAATACACCGACAGGGCAAAAGGTCGCGCCATCTTTAGCCGACCAGCTACAGTTCAGACTAAACACCCTTCTACTTCACAGTCAATCCTGCATCAGCCATGGGAACTGACTCCTGGGTAAGAGGAGTCTGGCTTTCATCAATTGGCGACCTTTCGGGTCCTATCAGTCAAAGGGGAGGGCCTGTAAACATGGGAGCAGCGTTACATCCCTATGACACAGTGTTCCGTTACAGGAAACAGTCCCACATGGTGTCAGGCAGTACCAGGGTGCCTGGGTGCCGTCGGCAGAAGGAAACATAACGTGCAAAGTCACAGGAGACGACAAGTTTCAAAGCACTAACAGTCAAAAACGGTTAGCGCAGCTGTTTGATTTATTGCTGGTGTGAACTCTGAAGCACAACGACAAAAAATTGAACATTGGACATGAAAACATTTACAGGAATAGTTATAGCTAACACTATTCCAGGAATTCACACAGCCAAGCTGTCTACATTATGCAAGAATATTTAAAAGTTTTACTGTTTCAGCAGCAATAGCTAAATGATCTATCCAAATTCAGCTTGGACCTGTTTAAGTTTAAGATATATAAATAAATAAATAAATAAATAAATAAATAGTCTCAGAATTAGCTCAAATGACATGAGTGGAAAGCAATCACATTGTATACAAAGCATAGACCTTCAGACTGTGGCAGTTCCTTAACAAAATTGCCATATTTAACAAAATCATCACTTTGTCATGATTACAACTAATTCATCCTTCTAACAAAAATTACATTATAAACTTCACTCAGCGGTGTTTAATTAGCCAGTTAGCAGTTCCACATGAAAGTTGGCGTAATAGGAATGTGTTTATTATCTGCCAAGTGTCACAATACTGACTACCCAGTACGACAGCTGCTACGGCACTAAAACATCCAGTTAAAATGGGGCAGCTAGCAGAGCAAAACTTTGTCGCTAGCTGGCGCCTCCTCATAAACGCAGGCTTCCTGTGTTTAACCCGCCTGTCATCTAATTGGTGCAAATTGTTTCCTGCACATTAGGGACTTGTGCAGCTGAAAATTACCAATAACTGCATTAATGTTGCTATAGAAGGATAATAATCATTGGCGAATCTACCCGATTGCTAAAAAACATTGACGTATTTCTGATGGATAGAATTTAATAAATTATTGTTGAAATGATACTAGGCTAGTTGCCGACAGCTGCTGATATAGCTAGCTGAGGTAGTCCGTCCATATTCTCAATCAATGCTAGTGGAGCTTATAGGTCCAATAACTGTAGTGGATTTGTACAACAGTGGATTTGTGTTTCTTACACACAATGTATCTTATAGATAAATAGTGCAATTTGACAAATAGTCTCACGTGGCAACAATATGCCCAGCCACACACACAAATTGGTACAGATGCAGCGATCAATCAACTGGTTAAAATAACAGCAGTTAAACAACACTACAGCAGCTACATACCCTCGGTCCAGTGAGGACGTAAGCGTACTCCCCAGCAGCATCGATGACCATATTGTCCTCTGCATCGTCACGTGGGAGGGACGAGGGTGGGAGACCCACAGATAAGTCTCTAATAGCGTGCGCATGAGCTTGACTGCCGTCCACGACCGCCTACACACACCGGCCAGGCTATTGAGGCTATATGGTTCACATGGGTATCGGCTGCTAAACAAACTGTAACAAATTTATAACTGAATTGATTATCTAGCATGGCAGGAGTTATATAATTTTATTAGAACAATTAACATCAAAGAAATAACAAGCATGATTTTATATCATGAAGTGCCTGGTTATGCTCAGGCGACAAAAAATGAGAAGGATAAAAACTTGAACCCTATGCTTTTTGTTTCGCAAATATTAATTTGAAGCCCCAATAAAACTGATTAGAAAGAAATGAGTCACTGAATTTGAAGAACCCAGGGGCTTGTAGTACGTAGACTGGAGAGTGTATGCAAATGACATATTTATGATACCACCTGCAGTGATTTCTGAATTGAAGATGCACATTATGTCATTTAAACTATTATGGTAAGGTTGATTTCAATCTAAGTCTCAAATCACAATGCATCAACATACATATAATAGTATTTTACTAATAGATAAATTTGCTGATAAAGTCCCTCCTATCTACCTAACCTATCCTCCTTTTTATAGTGTAATCTGATAATGTCCATGCTTTCACACAGGTTTACACGTTTTTGCCTGCGCTGATCAATCCCTCCTATCCGCATGTATATTTAATAAGTCAAATGTTGGACTTAAACCTGTACATTTAGCACACTACTGCATTCCTTGAACACAATGACCTGTAACTTTATATTTTATCCCTCATTTCACAAGATGCAATCTTATCCTAAAGAATAATGAAGGTCTCTGCTATTCAACTGCAGCCTTCAGTAACACTCTTCATCGGCGTGGGCAGAATGTTTATCCTTACTGCTCAGGAGTTGGGAGAGACTTCTCATCAGAGTTTATACATTACACCTCTGTCACCCAATTGGCCTGACCTGACCTGATCTAAGAATGACCCACTAGTTGGAATGATGAAGCCCAGATGCCCCAGCTGAAAGTTAGCATTTCAATACAAAACATTACCCTGCTGTAGCTTTCAGATATTTGTCTTTAAATCAACGTACCTATAAAAAACTTTAAAATCGTTTAACGTCCATACAATTAAATCCCAAGTGAATGATAAATGCATAAATTTCGGATTAAACATTAAAACTATTGCCCGTGACTTTTTATATTCTCAATGGGCTATGAGATCTAAGGACACAAATTTCAAAATTCTATATTGATGCTGAATTGTGGAAATGCTGTACAACATAGCAGACTCTACTAATCTGAATTTTTCTTGATCCTAAATATTATAACACTTCAGGCTTAGATGTCATTCAGCCCGGTGTCAAATACTCCTAACTGATTAGATTTCTTAGGACATTGCATTCCTTGGCAGGCTATCACACCCTCGCAAATTATAGTTAGATGTAGCTTTGCTATTAACATAATCGTTTAATAGATGTTTTTAAACCTAATTTTGAATAATCCAGCAAAAAATCAATTTCAGACAGAAAATTTCTCAATGACCCAGCACGCATCATGAACCTGGACTAAATGGAAAACCAGGGAACAAAGGGAATTGAATTCTGACAAGTCAGTCGCTTGTACTGAAGTAACCATCTGAGTCTTCAGAGAGTCAACCACCGCACCGTCTGCCCTCAGTGCATTGCTGGATACATGAACCTATTATACAGGGTGGGCCAATAAAAAAATCCAAAATGTTACCTTCCACATCGATACTTCACAGAAGGGACAAGAGCGACAGCAATATAACAAATCTGCCCTTCATTTAGTAAGTTGCGAAAAAGAAATTGAAAATGAATTCTTAAATCGGTGCAATTATATTTAGATATGTAGTATATATGTATATATTATATATATATGCAGCAGCCAACAACGAATTTTTAAAGTTTTCATGCATCTATATAAAAGTCACACCTTAGGAATGCACACAAATGAGCTCAAAGATTACAGGATAGCCTCTTTTAGGCCATTGTGTTTAGGCCATTGTGTTTAGGCCCTTTGAAAGTGTTGGAAAATAAGTTTGTCCCCTGCTCTCATGTCATTCGGGCGCCTCCGATAACTTCTACAAAATAATATCATTGAATTTGCACAAAATTTTAACTGTTTTAAAAAAAAGTTTTAACTGTATCCAGTACTACTCGGTTGAATAAAGCTTGAGGTTCACGCTCCAGCAGGTGCTTTCTATATACACGCCCTGCGACGCATGCACCATAATGTGTGAAAAGCCGGCAAAAAGTGGGATTTGTGATTTTATTCCTCACCCTGTATACACTACAGGCCACCAACGGGGCCGATTTGCTTCAAATCACCTCTCTTCCTGTTTATACAGATGTAGCTGCAGGCCTAGTCATTGTACCCAGCTCAGTTGAAGCCTAACTACTCTAACAAGTTGTCCCACAGGGCCTTTCTCTGTGTGGAACAAGGTTAATGCTCAACCATTAAAGGGAGAATCTCCACCAATTAGTAAAAGGTTTATTTTTCAACAGTGTCACGATGATTAGATAGTAAAATTAGTTACGGCAAATGCGGCATGTTTTAAAGATGAATTCCGTAATTGTGATCTATACTTGCTATCTAAGAATATAAAAATGACAAAGGCGTAGGCCCAATGACGCCAAGTCTGCGTGCAAAAAATAAATAAAACGTATTTCTTAACGATTTATAAATGCCCAATTTCAATAAGCTTCATCGTTAACAATATGGTTCTCATCACGAACTTGCATCGGAGGATATTTCATTTGTGACTAACCTTCAAGAAATGTCCATCTTGAGTGCTGAATACCGCCACAGTTTTATTGTCGATGTTTATAATACCCATCGATGAGGCTAAGTATTCATCAGTGCTGTAGACCGTCTTAGCGTTGAGGGGGAACCGGCCGCCTATGCCCACATTCAGGCTGCTTCCACAGAATCTATCGTCAATGGAGGAGGCTTTATTCATCTGCAAGAAATCAGTGAGAAGCACAATGAGCTGTTTTCTATGCACACAACGCTGACATACCTGCAGGACTGTATGGTTGCTGATTCTGGGAGGTGGCACACATAAAAATTGATAAGATTTTGTCAATCGCAAAATTCTTGCCTATTCTGTAAAAAGCATTAGGTTACCTCACCTAATTCAAAGATTATGAATGAATGAATGATTGAATGAATAAAAACAGTGATGCCAACAAGTTCAATAGGCCAGCAATTTGACAATTTGATATTATAAACTTAGCTACAATGCCTTGCAGTATGAAATGTTATATGCAACGTTACCCCTGTTATTATTCACTTAGCTTTAAACAAATCCAGAAATTAATATTTATTTAACGTTATCTTGTAATTCTTAGGTCAAAGTTCAAGTTTTCCAACAACCCATTCCAGTTTTACACTCACATCTGTTGTGCACTTTTGCTCCGAGTGATTCACCCACTGTAGAATCTTCCCCGTGCCTAGATAGCAATTTTTCTGCGCAGTGACAAACTCTGTCTTCACCTTCGTCATATCATACATGCAAACTCCAGTTCCCAGACTAGCGTCCGCCTCGTGACTATTTCCTCTGCCGATCCCAAACGCTACAAACAAAACCTTCTCGCTCGGTGACGTCAGTGTGTATTTCTGAGCCAGCTGAAAGCTGACGTTGGTTAGGGAGGCGGCACGCGCGATGTTGAAGCGCACCGGGCTGGTCCCGTTGTAGCGCGCGGCGAGCACACTGTTTAGCTGACATTCGAGCATGATTTCCGTGTACGACACAAAATCGTGGTCGTTCGAGCAAAAGCGGATCAACCTCGTCTCGAAAACGGAATCCGCCCCGTGGCTTTCGCGCTGCACCGTCAGGAAATACGCAAAACCTTCGTGCTCGAAGCCATAGATGTAGGAAACCTTGAAGCTGTACTTACAGTGAGGGTCCAGATCCATGCTGCTGGATAGCCCAGTTGTCGGGTTTGTAAATCTATAGTCGATGTTTACACTGGCACCGTTTGTTGTGACTAGAAATGACGAGAGTGATTTACCACTCGCTGCTGAAACATTACTCCAGGAAAAACTTCTGGCCTGATACAAAGGTATCTGGTGCTCAGCATGTGCAATGCCAAAGAAAGCATAGTCCTGTGTACCGACGTCATCACTCAAACTTAATCTTTCTCCGATATCAAGTTCACGATGAAGACTCAAGTTACGGCTTGAAAATGTCCAACACTTGTTTGTGCAGAACACCAGCAAACCTGGCGAATTTGGAATCAACTTTAAAAAGCCGACGTCACTACTGATGACGTCAGACTCAGGGCTTGCTCTGCCACTGAGGCTTAAATCGTTCAAATTCAGTGAAACAAGTCCACCTTTCCCGGCTAATATCAAGTATCCTGGTGTCTCAAACTTCTCTTCTGATCCTTCGTCTAGCACAAGTTTGTGTAAGGCTGGCAAAGACTGCGGAAAGTCAAAGTCGTAGTTCCAAACCCCATTCATGTCGGATTCCTCGACTTTGCCAGTGGTCATTGTCGTTGCAAAAATTTTAGTCATCATTAGAAATTGCATCATTGCGATTGTGTTGACTTCGGAATGCTTGCAGACTTGACGTATTATATTCGCCATCATTTCTTGCATGAATTTTTGATGACGTTAGATGTGATGCATCCAGTTGGCACGGCAGCCACATGCACGATGAGCGTGAATAGGCCTAACCATATTCTTCATAAAGTCAAATAACTGCAGCGGTTGACAAAGATGACGAGCGTTGTGCCGTTGCTCGCTGTAACAGCAATGCTGTTACGGAATCTAATGCGAATGGCAACAAAATGCGATTCAGATCCACTTCTTAATGCAAATTGGCTCAAGTTGTCGATCTTCACTAAATTAATCTGATATTCGAGACAAATCAAAAATAAACTAACGTGTGAATTAATTGCATTCGCTTCTGATCGCTTATAATTTAAAACGGCTATTTATTCATTATTTTAACTTGCATTATTATGACAAGTAGTAGGTTAATGTAATAAGCATGTTCAAAGGTTCCCATCTCTATCTGTTCCCACCCATCTAACCAGATTACAGCCTACAGGAGATACTCCTAGCCTAACAAGGTCTACAACATAGTGCATATAGTGAGGCCTACCAAGGTCTACTAGTACATCTAGTGCTATCCAATTCCATTCAAAAGCCATAAAGTTTTAGAGACTAATTTTCACTAGAATCACACAGCTGAGGCTTAATTCACGCACCGCTTTCAGACTCGTTTCGACCGATCCCACCATTAACAAACTGTTATGCTGCAGAGACAGCAGTCCCTGAAGCAGGTTAGTGCCAGCCAATGGCGGCCAATTATTAATCGGTTAGGCTATCAGCAGCAGCAGCAGCGGCTACTCCCAGCTGCAACATCAACTAACTTGTAACCCAGCATAGCAGCTTGCTCAGGCACCTCATCAACCGCTCCAGAGCTGCTTTGTTCTTCAACCTCTAGTGTCATTGCTGTCAACAGGGTTGTGACGCCTAGGTTGAAAAATATTTGAAAATTGCACATTTAGGTCAGTACCCTATGAGATAATGATCTATCCTTGGACGAGGAGCTCCCAGCCCCCCATCCTCGCTTCCTCTTAGCGAATTTTTCTCATATCTGACAATTAAGCTGTTATTAACTGATGATGATGCTGCAAAAAAAACAAAAAAACATGCGATTTTTTTTTTGCGATATTTTGAAAGAGCGGACATAATTTTAAATCATTTAAATCCTAAAAGCACTGTGATTGGTTGTAATTTTTAAATAGGTCAAATTGATAACCATGATAAATTTCATTGTTTACAAATAATAAATTAATTATATTATTAAATCCGGTAATAATATAATGGCAATTTTGCAAAAAAATTCTATACACCGTATTAGGTTATAGAAACTGATCAACCTTATTGTTATAATTTTCCTTTCAGACTGTTGTACAAGCTGCTATTTGTATGAAAATTCGATTTAAACTGGTTCAACTTGTGCGCAGTGCCTGCGCTGTTATTGTGTCGATGAATCACTCGATGTTAAACTTTCGCGTTTAATTTTGGTCTAATTTCGGTTTTAAGATCTATATTTTATTATCTATATCCTACATAGTGAATATGTTAGTTGATAGAGACACAGACGTCAACATTTTTTTGCTGATTCTTAATAAGGGACTTCCACAATAGTTTGGATAGTTTTTAGTAGTTCTACTACTGCTGTATTTATTGCGATGATTACATTTTTTATGGATGTCGACTTGTAGCAAATCGTTATTATTACAAACAATCGTTATAATATGAGACTATTTCACGATCGGTCAGTGTTTAGATTTTGCAGTTAAAAAGCAATTTGTAATTATAATGTTATATTGCGACAAGCAAATATACTGTGATTTTAGTTAATAATCGCCTAACGCTCGACATTCTCTGAAAGTCTGAATTCTAATCTACGTTGAATTTAGATCTGCTGAGTCTGCCTTATTTGCACGCTTGTTATAGATTCGCGTACAATAATATATGATGGCGAGCCAGCATCAGCAGAAGCCCGTGCTCAGCCCGCCGTCCCGCTCTGCGCTGAGCGGTGATGAGGAAGAAGATGAAGAAGAAGACATCGCCGGATACTACGAACACGGTGAATGTGGTGAGGAGGCTGATATGGAGAAAGCGAAGGAGGAAGACCCAGAGTTCTTTGCGTACGAGCTCTTGGCCGTTGAGGATGTGGAAAGGTTGCTGAACGAAAGCGTCGAAGCTGTCTGCAAGTCACTCAGTGTATGTTATTATCTTTGCGTTAGATTCAGATAAGTGCGGTAACCTGTTTCCCAGTCAATCCCCTGCAAGCCGGAAAGGAAAGAATTGGCTGGCAGCCCAGGACTAGTCGTAAAAGGCGACTGACAAAGGAGGAGCGATTCTGTGCCGGCTCTTTTGCACAGAACAGGACTGTATGCTTGGCTCTGTCTTTGTTGCTATGCACGGCCCTTGAATTGCAAATTTCCTCCCTGGATCCCGCATTGTCGCTGGTACCTTATTTAAATCGCGTGTGTTTGCTGGTATCAGATATAATTCTTTGGAGTTCGAGTATATAAAGTAAAACGATGAAACTGACAAAACAAAAATCGATATGTCCGATCAGGTGGTGTTATTTGTAAGAGATAATTGGAATTAGTGCTTCTTAGAACTTGTTTAGGGAACCGGCTTTGCTCATGATTGAAATTAATCATTTATCATCAATAATTATCATATGATATAATAATTATCAATATTTATCATCAATAATCGGAATTCATTCATTCGTGCATCAGTAATCTCGTTGAGGTGCCTAGATGGCGCCAGCGGTTGCGAAGGTTCTGCTGCACACTCAGAAGTGGCAGATTGACGACATCGTAGCGAAGCATCGCAAGGACCCGATACGTCTGGCGATCGCATCGAGGAGTCTCCCCCTTGGCACTGTCAGCATCTTTAGCATACCGATTGAAATAAAGAAATTCTCTTCTTATGTAGCGGATTGCAAGTTTTTATTTTAAAGTTAAATGCGTTTTTTTATATCTGATTTACATAATGTTTATTTGGCATCGTTTTACTAATTGTATTTGTGCTATAATATATAGATGTTATTATAATTATATAATATTATAATATATATATATTATTAGTGCTATATAATTATATAATAGTTATATAATTATATAATAGTTATATAATTATATAATAGTTATATAATTATATAATAGTTATATAATTATATAATAGTT
>JAQIWG010008890.1:0-11068 GCA_034695025.1 Chamaedrilus cognettii | reverse complement strand
CAAAGGTCCTATGACAATTCTAATAGCATTTTCTGATAGAATGAGGTGAGGTTACCATATAGCTAAGTTTTTGGCCCACTTAGTTGATGCATAAAAAAGTTATTGACATAGGAACCTGGCATTTTATTCTGTGCGTTTTCGCGAACAACGTAAAACGCGTGTAACAGACCTCAGTAAATGGTCCATATCTCAGCAACCAATAGGAATTGAAAGCAAAAATTTTCAGGTTTTCTCTTTGAGATGTCTGTTAACACCTGGTAAGAAAATCAGCCAAATCCGAGATGGTCACCCGGGAGGCACTGGTTGATTTGACACGGAATGTTATCCGCATGTTACGCAGACACCAGTCTTACTACTCAAAATATTAAGAAAAACCCCGTTTCCAGATTGCTTCTCCCACATTTACGCCACCATTTACGGACCGATTTTCTCGAGCATTGACTCATTATCTTTGTCTTATCAATGAGTAAATAAATGAAGACATTATGTCGTAGAAGCCAGTGCTACCATTCGAAATATTCAGAAAAGCCCTGTTTCCAGCATGATTCTCACGCATTTGAGTCGCAATTTAAGGGTCGATTGTCTCGGAAATAGACTCCTTCTCTTCGTATCGGCAAGAGCTAATAAAAGGGTACGTCATGCCATATAATTCAGTGTTAGCACTGAAACATATTCAGGAAAACAAAGTTTTCCAGTGTGCTGAACCAAATTAGTGCACCATTTACGAGCCGATTGTCTTTCAAATTGACGCGTTATCTCTGTCTCAGAAAGAGTACTTAGCCGAAGGATATGTTATACGCAATACGCCAGTGTTACCACTCAGTCTTCATAAAACAGATTATGCTGCCGCCATCTATGGACTGATTGTTTCCGGAAAGGGCTCTTTCTCTTCGTAATAGCAAGGGTAACCAGGCAACACATTATCTATTTATAAAATCATTCACTGAAATTATTTATAAATTCAGGGTGGATTTACATGTCATTATTTGTTTTTGTGTGTAAAGTTTCGGTGTAGCATCGTCATTCTTGGGCATTCTCTCCGTCTCTTTATGAATAAATATCCTATTTTTAATAGTAATAATATATCAATATGCTATACACTTGTGTACACAATACAGAAGTCATACGGAAGTCATACAGAAGCCAGTGTTATCAACAGAAATATTCTGAAGAAGAAATTTATTTGTATGCATCTCACACATTACTCCTGCTATTTATGGACTGATTGCCCCGCGACTGTCGAAAAGGTGACTAAAGAAGGGGAGCGGTGCATTGCGTGGATCTGAGGCAACTGAACCAGACTCATATACTCTTTCTTACTACACAAGATACTCAAAAGCTCCAAAAAACACTTTCAATACACCTGAGGAGCTCTGGACTGCAGACCAAATATTTTTACTCCGATCTGCATGGGGTGATTGCAAGTGGAGCTGCAAGAGGCATCTAGTGAGATAAATGTGGATTAATGCTGAGGTGTTTGATGTGCATAACCAAAAATAAACAAATATCTAAAGCTGTGCGCCTATTTCTTAATTTGACATTTTAAATTTACATGTTGCAGGCGTGAGTGCATAATGTTCTTTCTGTTTTCACTGTTTCTTTTCTCTTGATCGTGAGCTGATCAGAAATTCTATGAGTCTCTGATTTGCTGCCCTCTACAAGCTTTGTCTCTGAGGATACCTTTGGAGTAAGTAAAGAAACTAAGGAATCTGGAGTTTTGTGTCAGAGATCCCAGGACTTCAGTTTTAACTTTAGAATCACTGCTATGCGTAGTGGCTCAAGATTTGAGGCAAGGGATAGTTGTGATTGTTGGGCCCTCTCCACTTAAAATTCTGACCGTACCACTTAGAGAAAAACTTGTGGGGATCAAATCTAACCCTTTCTATGCCACTCTTACTTTGAACCCCCCACTTCTGACACAAAAATTATTCCTCAGAGGTCTTACCCCTGTCAGCATGCACTTATCAATCTTTGATGATGAATTAAAATATTTAAAAATACAGTTGTTACATTTTAAGCGGATACTTTGAGTTATTTCTTATTTTGAAGGCCCATCGACCGACGTCAATCCTTCAGTCCCCCTACAAGGGAGATCGATCCTCTCAATTTTGCTCGATCCTCCCTCTTCGCATTTGTTGCTTTGTGTTCTGTAGTGACTGCCTTCATCCGGTTTTTCTCAGCTTGTTGTTGCTGTGTGCCCAGAGCAACTCGTGCTGCAGGATAGTCAGGCACCGTCAGGCTCCTGGGACAATGATATCCTTTACGTCTGGTCTCACTCACACAAATCATGTATTAAATCTTGTGTAGCATGTCTCTGTTAACGAAGTGTCGTGGCTGAGTGATTTAATTTGTCTGATCGTGCGGACTGGACAATCACAGATTGCCCAGTCCAGTCTGCATACTTGGTTTCAGTCATTTGTCAAATAGCAAAGATGTCTAAAAGTTGTCCAGGCTCTTGCTGTCCGTTGATGAATTTTATGTCCATCACCATAATCAGGGCCCGGCGCCGGCAACTATGAAGCCATGCGTTACAGGCCCTTCAGCAGGCCTGTTAAACATAAGTGTCGCTGGCTGATAATCATTGTCCAGAGTAATTTATTATTCTGATTGGCGACAGGAAGGGCATCCGGCATTTAAAACCCAGCCCCAATACAAACGTTTAACTTATGATAATATGGACACGCACAGGAATGGAGGTCAAAAACGGTGATTATTATTATTAATATTATTACCATAATCATCATCATTTCCGTTTTTCTGGGCTGGCACAGGTTTGACACTTGCAGCTACTGACACATGCACATACATGCCTTGACCTTATGAGCTTGCTTTTGGGAGTTGATGTCTCCGGGGGAGGAGGGTTTTAATCTGACACTTAATCAATTAAGGAGATGAACATCTGTTCAGAGACTGCGGAGGCCCTGTCACTTGCAAATCTAGGCCCAACTAAGCCAGGCCTAGAAGATTAGGCATCAAATGAATTCTGGCTCCACCTCCCCTGCCCCGGCAGGTTACTTCATTAAGCCTTGCAGTGTTGCTGCATTCTTTGAGTCACGACAACTGCAGCATACTGTGTCAAATAGACACTTAGTACAAAGTTTTTTTATTACTTGAGAAATGCAGAAACTAAGAGCCACAATTTGAAGCAAGGCCTTGTAGCACAAAGTTTTCAAGCACGGTGTGAGTTTATGTTTGATTGAATATTGAACGGTTAAGTTATATTATAAGTTAATCGAAAAATTGTTGTGTGAATATGAAAAAATTGTTGCGTGGTATTTTAAGCTATAATCCGGTACTCTGCGATGGTTAGCGCATAGATCTGAATTGCATTACGGCTTGATTAAGTACTCTGTTTAATGTCAAGTTTTGATACTTACTTGACCTCAACTTAATCTTTTGACAAATCGGTTGAAATTAGTCGTATCATCAAGCATATTCAGATGGCAGATAACTTTTGTTGGTTTTCTTATCTGAAAACATCTTTAATTAGCCCGATTTAATTCTTTTACAAGCAATGCCTGTTAACGTTGGATGTGTAGGCATTTTTTCTTCAATCATATTTTTAGTGAAGGCATTATGTTAAGTACGATTAAGTGGCGCACCCTTAGAAAGCACGTGGCAGTACAGCCTTAACTGCGGTGTACACTGGGATCATCAAATTCTAGCGCGGTTGGAGGACAAGATGCCATGCTTCATCATGTACAGACTCGACTCAAAGGTTGAGTGTGGCTACGAGTGGATCTTCATCAGCTACTCGCCTGACTTCTCACACGTACGCTATTTCTCACACGGGTCATTCCGCATCAAATCAACCAGTGACTGAAACCACACCACCTCAGAAAATTCTGAAAAAATACCAGTTATGAAAAAATATCTCTATAGGTCACCTGCAAAATCTTAGATAGTTATCTTTTATAGTTTTCGAGATAAAGATAATTTTATGGAGTGGGGGTCAGTGAAAAAGGCTTGGTCGCGATCATCACGAGCGATTTTGTTGAAACTTTGGAGGTTAATATCTCGGTCAAATATTGTCAGAGACTCTTGATTTTTTTTATAGGTAAGCTACCCGATGCATATTGTGAGAATATGTAGTTATAAGTGGTGCACAGTGAATACATTTGCCAGAAAAAAAGTTTGAACATGGCTTTCCATATCGTTTATACGAATGCGGAAGCGATTTTGGAGAATTTTTTGGGTTATTTTGGAATGACGGATAGATTCAACTTTTTGTGCCTCCATTCTACACCTTGTAGTGAATCAGAATATCTAATTGGATCCAGTCTAGGCATGTCCAACTGTCACCAGCTAAGTCTCAAAGTCAAGATTTTGAAATTCGAGTGAGAATTTTCATCCCCATCCAGGTCATTTGTTGATCATGTGCTACTATAGCCATTTAAAAAAAATTTGTACCATGTGCAGATATGTATAAGAGCAACACTCAGTACAAATTCCTTTTTGGTGTCTACTCTGGTTCCAGAGTTATGAATTATTTTGTGAAACATGGTTAGTCGCAATTCGCGACATTTCTGTAATATTTAGAATCTTTGCTGATCTATAACTTGGGAAATAATTGAGCTATCTCGATGTAGTTTTTAGTCTTAGGTAGATAATTTGCATATCTACTTAGAACACTTTGAACCAGATAGATACCAGTGACGGTGGTTCAACAAATAATTTTTGAAATTGACAGAAACCTCATAGCTAAAACCAGCAGAGTATAGGGCTACGGTAGCAAACATTAAGGTTTCAATATTGTTTGACAGAATATGCTGGAACTGATCTATTATCTATGATCTGAATAACACAGAATGTTTAGTTCTAAAGATGAAGAGGTAATCACAAATTCTATATCAAAATTAGATAAAGATTGTGTTACATTGCACATAACTTATGAGTCATTAATGGATTTGTCCTCAAACTCATTTATGCATTATTTTATGTTCCTCAAATTTCTTGACGATATCCTCAACAGCGGTAGATGCAAGTTTGTACTATCGACCTGTGTTGCCCGTAGGTAATGGTGCCGGTACCGTTGAGAGAACGTTTTCGTAAGGAACAGCACATTCATCCTTACGAGATGGCCATGTGAATGTCATAGTCTCTACATTTTGCGTCATAAAGTTGATCACAACGTCTCCGTCTTCCTGTGATTGTTCACTAACAATTCCGATGTACCACTTTTCATCGTATATCACCGAAACGTATTGGCCAGTTGAAATATTCAGAGCTGGTAATATTGCTTCAGATTCTGCACCAACAAAGTCTGTTGAAATGGAAACTTGCGCACTAGTTGTATTACATGAGAGTCTATGCATACTGAGGGTGGATCGATTTATGGGAACAAATCTGTGGTGACTCTCGTGTACCCACCACAGTTTTAATCCATTCAAAACGTGGCTCTAAAGTCTTGCAGCATTCTTGAACTTCTGAAGCTGATATCAGCTTCTGATTTCAGCTACTGCAGCAGGCATGCATACTAGTCGAACTATGCAGGCCTATAATGTCAGGCGTAGGACCAAGGGTACCTGAATGAAAGTTCTAGGCCTATTCATAAAATATGAGATTTCTCTGAATTAAAAAAATTACTTTCTACACCACCATCAGCGCTATCGATCTGGTTTAAAGTGTTCTAAGTAGATATGCAAATTATCTACTTAATACTAAAAACCACATCGAGATAGCTCAATTACTTCCCAAGTTATAGATCAGCAAAGATTCTAAATATTACAGAAATGTCGCGAATTGCGACTAACTATGTTTCACAAAATAATTCATAACTCTGGAACCAGAGTAGACACCAAAAAGGAATTTGTACTGGGTGTTGCTCTTATACATATCTGCACATGGTACAAAAAAAAAGAAATGACTATAGTACACATGAACAAATGACCTGGATGGGGATGAAAATTCTCACTCGAATTTCAAAATCTTGACTTTGAGACTTAGCTGGTGACAGTTGGACATGGCTAGACTGGATCCAATTAGATGTTCTGATTCACTACAAGGTGTAGAATGGAGGCACAAAAAGTTGAATCTATACGTCATTCCAAAATACCCCAAAAAATGCTGCAAAATCGCTTCCGCATTTGTATAAACGACACGGAAAGCCATTTTCAAACTTTTTTGCTGGCAAATGTATTCACTGTGCACCACTTATAACTACATATTCTCACAATATGCACCGGGTAGCTTACCTGTAAAAAAAATCAAGAGTCTCTGACAATATTTGACCGAGATATTAACATCCAAAGTTTCAACAAAATCGCTCGTGATGATCGCGACCAAGCCTTTTTCACTGACCCCCACTCCATAAAATTATCTTTATCTCGAAAACTATAAAAGATAACTATCTAAGATTTTGCAGGTGACCTACAGAGATATTTTTCCATAACTGGTATTTTTTCAGAATTTTCTGAGATGGTGTGGTTTCAACTTTTCTGTATATTGGTTGAATTGATACGGAATGACCCACACGTACTCTGTTTCACCTGCAACATCAACTATGATTAAATTTGTGTCTTCTTTTATTTGCAAATGGGCTGTCAGACTGCAGCCCAGAACAATCACATGATGATTAAACACCCTGCCAGTGCAGATTTGTGTGTTTGGTCCTTTTTACGTTCGAGGACGGAATAATAAGGTACGATAAAAATAGATACTACATGTATATTAAAGATGATACAAATAACAATGAATTGAAAGTGCAATTAAAAATTTTATTTACCATATTTTACAATGACAGTTCAATTGTGATTTTAAAACATAGACATAGACACGACAACATTTGAAGTAAAATATTGGCATACATGTAAAAGCGCAAGTACTATGGTGTGCCGTTTTCACCAGAGCTGCATAGCCAAAAAAGGACAGCTCCATAGAGCCTAGTGTCATCAATTTAAGTGGCGTACAGAGTTGAGCTCAAATTGTAAGGTCACCCTTCTTGACTCTCCCCTGAAGCGATCCTACACCTGCCCCTCCGTCTCCCCACTCCAACGACCCTCGACATGCGTCACAACCACTGCGGCCGCATTTCTTCTCTGGGCAGCTATGTCCAGCCTTTGCCAAAGAAAGGTGGTCGAACTTAGGTCTTCGGTGCTTGCCGCAAGCCGACCTTTGATTTTGGCGCACAGCTCCAAGGCGGATGGACCCCAGGCACCGATAGTCTCGATTGCGATGGGGCGAAGGTGTAGTCGCCAGACTTTGAGAGCTCCGCGTACTTGGTCTGCTTCTTCACCTCAGCTTTGACTGCTGCTGACCCCACCGCCGTTGAGAAACGGTTAAGATCCGAAGGGGCCAGAGTGTCGGGGCAAGTGAAGTCACAGACCAGGTACTTTCCGTGGTTCCAGGGGTCAAGTATTGTGCCGTCGGGTTGCTTTCCGTCGTCTCGGAGAAGACAATAGAATTGTGATGTACATTTGTTTTTATATTGTTTTTTGATTGATGTGCACTTTGTAATGTACCGTGCTAAATTGTTTTTGTCTTACTTGCATTGATGTGCTTTAATAGGTGAATTGAGCGAAAGGAGAAACCAGTCAATAATC
The DNA here is from genome assembly GCA_034695025.1 of Chamaedrilus cognettii. Taxonomy (NCBI): domain Eukaryota; kingdom Metazoa; phylum Annelida; class Clitellata; order Enchytraeida; family Enchytraeidae; genus Chamaedrilus; species Chamaedrilus cognettii. The sequence goes on along the minus strand of JAQIWG010008890.1, from coordinate 3,527 downwards.
AGCATTGTAAATTACCGGCACCGTCAATTCTTGCACTACTGGTGGAGAATGATGTTTTTGTCGTTTTTATTGGGGAGAATAGAGTTCTAAACGCTTGGGCGTGGAATGAATTGATAGTTACTTACTACTTGCTAGCACGGGTTAGGCTGTCTGTCTCAGACGATGTTAATCATTCATGGATTCATGTATCTGCTCTCAAACATCTGTAACTCTACTTTGATGCTTAAGTAGCTGTAATTGCAACTTGCTCTGATACACAGTTTATGTAGTGTGATGCGATTGAAAGTTTGCTTCAATGCTTATAAATCTGCTGTGCTGTGATTTTGTGAGCTCCTTCTCTAAGGTGCTTTATGTGAGACTGTGAGTAGGTGTTTGTCTATGTAAGGTACAACCCCCTGCAGGCCGGGGAACAAAGAAATGTCTTGCAGCTAGAGCTCCCCGAGCGAGTCGTAAAAGGCGACTAAAGAAGGGGGAGCGGTTCAGTGACGCACTCTTCCACAGAGCGGACTGTATATTAGGTACAGAACGGACTGTAGTATAGTCTTTGTGCTACACACAAAGACTATATACAAAAAAATCTAAACTGGAAAAAAATAAAACTGAGGCGCAAGATGCTCTGTGTGTGTGGGTGTTTGAAGATGAGACAGACAGTGCTCTATGTGAGTGTAGGTTTGTTCGTAGATAAGATAGAAGATGCCCTATGTGAGGTGTGTTTCTTTCGAGATAGAAGATGCTGTATATGATTGGGAGTTTGTGTCTGCATGAGACAGAAGGTGGTCTGTTTGAGTAAGTGTTTGTCTCTAGGTGAAACAGAAGAAAAAAAATTCTATATATAATATAATCAGGCATTTTATGTGAGTGAGTGTTCGCTCAGTGTTGTCTCTATACTAGGAGTCTAGGTGAGACAGAAGATGTTCTGTCTGAGTCGATGTTTGTCTCTGGGTGAGATGGAAGATGCTCGATGTAAGTGAATGTTTTATCTGTAGGTGAGACAGAAGATGCTCTATGCCTCGACCCGTGCCACTCTCAAGAAGGAGTTTGGTGGAGGTCTGGTGAAGGATGAAATGTTTGGCACTGTTCCGGTAGGCGTCTGCCCTCTCGTGTTCTGATCTTGTTGTACGGGGCTATATATGTATGTTCAGTGTAGTTTTGAACGATTTTGAATTGGTTTTGAATAAAGATATCAGCATTGAATTATCCTTTAATGAGGCTTAAATGTCGAATGACATAGCCAGCTTTGAATGGGTATGGAGTGAACAGTAAACCTTTCAAATATGATATTAAGTGCAAGGAGCTTTTAATCATAGGAGCTTGAGTGGAACTCGTTGATGTGCATGTGCGGTGAAGCATCATGGCGTAGTGGTATTGGCTGTTGACTTCCAATTTACTAGGCGCTGATTCAAATTTTAGCTGCAACCCCAATGAGTGAATGATAAAATTGTTTCAAATTAATTATCAATATGCGAGAAAATGCTGTAAAAAAATAAAAAAATGCAAATATGTGCAGTGTTGCTGCAGTATTGCTGCTATGGTGTGTGCGCTGCGTAAACTGGCTGCCGTGGGCCTATGTAAGTGTGCTGCTTGCCTCTAAGGTGACTTTTGCCTGGTTGTGCACAGGAAGTAAGTTATGACTTCTAGGTAGAACAGATTGGTGACCGTTACAATTATGAATGATTGTGACTGTTATAATATGCTGTGCTGCTGTTTGGCTTGCAACTTGTACTGTGCTTCTTGCATGCAAGTTTCAGTACCTAGCTTCTAGTACCTCATTGGGTTGAATTAGTGCTAGTAGGGAGTTGCAAGTGCCGTCGCTAGCCAAGAACGAACATCCTTTTCTTTACTTACTGGTATAAATTTAGTAATTTTTCTAACTTTTTCCTTCCCTCTTGCACCTTGCTTGTCAAGTAATGATCAATCTCTCAAAATTCTACCTCAGCTCTCCTATCAGCACCTTTTGCACCCTGATTTTACTTTTGTCCCCTTCAAGAATGCACACTCGGCTCTTCCACTATCGCTCACTGCATCATGTCTTCTTTATAGTAGCTTTCCACATTTTCAAATCTAGACTCGCTCTTGCTGTACTTACTGGGGAACAAAAGGTAATGTAAGGTATGCTTGTACTGGGCTGCGGTTTGTCAGCCTCTTTGCAAATAAATAAATATATATATATATAAGATATATTTATAATTATATAGATCTTATATTCACATCGAAAGAAGCAGAAATATAAGCGCAGTAATAGAAATACTTAAATTTATCAATCATTAAGAAAAATGTTCAAAAATAGTGAGCAAATGGGTAACTGTCACAAAGTTATAGTCATGCGCTCTACTCGCTAATAGCTTCCTTTTACTCCAATAGCCAGATCTATAACGATGTCACTTCACCCTCGAAAGCGTTGTTGCTAGTGCGGAAGAAGGATTGTATAAATACATTTTCCTCTGCGTTATATTTATCTGCGAGTGCAGAGATATCACTTGGAACGCTACTATTGAAAAACATGTGCAAAATAGCATTTTTGGCTATGAAAAATTTATTTATAAAATATATTTGCTGGATATCATTTCTTAAATCTATTGACAAAAATCCACCATGCAATTGGTATTGTCTGACAGTTTTAATGTCAAAAGTCCAAAACATTTTAATGAAAGTTCTAGTCCATGGGTGTTCCAAGGAGGCCACTTGTGCTTTTGTGAGTTTTAGTGCTTCAATTTCATACATTAGAATCTGCAGTGCCGTTGTTGATATTAAATGCAAAGCGCTAAAGGGGTTTCTTTGACTCCCCAGTTTGCTGATTATGGAATTGGCTGTTCTGTAAAACTTTGCTTTGGCGTATTCCAAGTTGCACCTGAATTGGCTAGCTTCCTTTACATAAATTCCCAGATATCTTGCTTCTGGAACCCATGGAATTTTGCCATTGTTGACATTAATGTCACAGATTTTTTGGTTGTAATTTTTTCCTATTCTAAGCCCAACAGATTTTAATGAATTTATTTTCAAACCCAAAAGGTCTGTCTCTTCCGCACAGATGTTCAGCATAGTTTGTAGTTCCAATATGGAAGGAGCAAGAAAAACTATACCATCAGCATACATCAATGCGCCAAGGAGATGGTCAAACATGCAGCAACCACATTTGCTTAATTTGATAAGCATATCATCAACATATATCAGAAATAGTATGAGGGAAATTATTCCCCTTGCCTGACGCTGCATGTGACCGGAAACAGGGTTGGCAATGCGCTCTTCCATTTTACACAAATATACACATTATAGAATCAATTTTTAAGTATCTGGATAAAAAGCAAAGATATGTTTCATTTCATTAATTTCAAGAACAATATAGGTTGGCATAGTTTATCAACCGCCTTAGATACGTCTATTAGATATAGGTTAACTGTTAAATCATTTTTCAGATAATAGTGGCATGGGATGACACTTTACGTAACTTTGGAAACAGCTATTATCTGGTAAATTTGTCAGGAATCTAAGTTAAAATAGAAGAAGAGAACTGATCTTGGTTACAATGA
>JAQIWG010008889.1:0-11068 GCA_034695025.1 Chamaedrilus cognettii | reverse complement strand
TCTGAAGATGCTGTTTCAAGATTTAAATCTTGATTTTTATCTGATTTTTATTACTGATTTAAATCATGATTTAAATCAATTGATTTAAATCATCTACACCCTGGTATCTACACAACAGCAATACAGCTCTAAACAAAAAACTTAATATAATTATCGATAGAGCTTAAATATTAATTTAATTTAACATTTAAAATCTGCCATACTAGGCCTAAAAAATAATTTTTAACATGAACTTCAAAACGTCTCAACAATGTTAATCAAGACTTTTATAATGAACTTCTGAGTAAATCTTACAGTCGCTAAAAAATCCGGATGTAGCTTCACATGCTCGACAGTTTTTATTTCTTCTTTAGCAGGTGCATCACTCATCAGAAAACTGACGGCGGTCGAAGTAACGGCAGCAGACAAGGACTCTGCTCACACAACAGGCGACAGGTCGACGTCAAGGACTACAAGTACTAACTACCATGTCAAAACATTATTGTACTGGAGAAGAATAGATCTAGAACTATATAGTACTGGATTGTGGGCTTTTGGAATCCCTATACAGAGTGAGTCAAAAAATAATAATCCCCTAGCAATATCGCAATAACTCAGTAAAAAATTAAGATTTTGTATTACACGAATTGTAGAGGAGATAATTCGCAACAAGACCATCAAAATTAATTTGAAAATATCTTCTGGTTCAAAAGTTATGACTAACTAACCTCCTTTTTATCGTGTAATCTGTTAATGTCCATGTTTTCACACAGGTTTACACGTTTTCGTCCGCCCTGATCAGGACTGCAGGAGCTAGGTTTTTTTGGCCCGAGGCCCTTCCTGACGCCAACCAAATAAATAATTATCTGGCATGGGGTTAGCAGCTAGCGACACTTGTGTGTTTAACAGCCTTGCTGAAGGGTCTGTAACGCATGGTTTCATAGTTGCCGGCGCAAGGACTTGAACCCTGGTCCTCTGGACTCAGTCGGACACCTTAACCACTACACCACAGCGCCTGCTCTTAACAGTCAAAAGTTATGACTGTTCCAGAAAAAAGCTCTAAAAATCAACTTCATCAACACTTTAAAGCTGACTCAGCCCGGTGATTTCGTCTGTAGCTGGCCCACACCTGTTTCAATGTGCAGTTCCTTTGAGAATGAACTACTCTAAGCGCCTTCGGATTCAAACCTTGCCCCCACAAAGTTTTCAGTTAAATTTTTTCCTCCTGCTCAAGATTGGTCACTTTAAACGTGTCCGACTTACTGCATTAACTAAATTATGCTTCCAGCGCTTGAGCCGCAGTAACATGTTCTACAAGGCTATCGATTTCTCAGGCACACTACGTCATAAATAAGCATTCTAGCACGAGCACAAGGATTAGTCAACATAAAATGCACACCCAACTAAAATTTCTGAGCCTAATTTGAATGAATGCATCCATAATTTTTTTGACTTAATTACGCTTGTTAATTACAGTTTTTCAACTTTTTGCGCAATCATTCATAACCTTCAAACTAAAAAATATTTTCAAATTAAATTGGGTGGTCTTGTTGCTACATATATCTCCTCCGCAATCCTTGCAAATACGAAACAACAATAATAATTTTTTACCAAGTTATTGCGATTTTGCTAGGGGATTATTATTTTTTGACTCACTCTGTATATGCAGACGATTTGGTTTCAACGACTTCGGGGGCCTTTGCGATCCCGGACACCTTCGGGCGCCTGGACCCCTTTGAGGTCCTGTGCCTCAGTGGGGCCCCAGAGCCGTTTTGAGATCCATGAGCCCCTTTAGGGTTTCCTTAAGCCCCTTTGGGTCCCAAACCAATCAGCCTTGTAGAGCTCAGATAGAGATAGTGCAAATTTCAGGAATCCATGAAAGCACTAATTGCAGGCATGAGGCACGAGGCATTAAGAAACCGTACAAGTCATAATAGTTAATCATATCGAATTCTGCTTGATGACCTGAATTGAGTTTTTGAATTGACCCACCTGCACAAATTTCCTGTCAATATCTTCAAGACTGAGCGAATGCATCAACACAGATAATATACACACGCATGTACGCACTTATAAATATCGATATCAGTATCTAGTTTAACTGAAATTCTATATATACTTCCCTCGCTCAGGATTCATTACATGTACCACACCAAAATTGTAAAACTCTGATGTGAGACTGTAAGCGCAAAAATAGCAAAAACAAAGGCCCTCTGGGCAGTGGGCATTGATCAATTGCCCGAATCACTTACAAAACTTGAATAAAACTCAGTCATAGCGCCTTTTCACACCATCACAAACTGACTAGCGTACAACACATGTACATACCGTGCTTGATTCCTCCAACACTTGATGAAGCAGAACTGCCAATTATTTCGTCAACAAGGTCCTGGCGCTCTTTCTTGCGCCGAGCAAGCTTTTCGCGCAGACTACTCTGCTTGTTCTTGGTCGCCTGGATGTCACTCCAAGTGTCCGACATCTCTGAGACTGGTCGCCTCAAAGTGTGTGACAAAGAATCGACTGAGCACGACACCAGAACGGACCTCACCACCTCAAGCCACAGCCAGCTGAATAGTTTAAACTTTCAACTGCACAAACAAAACACCAACCAGGTAACAATCAATGGGGGGTCACCCCCCATTATTGCATGCGATAGTTATTGAACAAATTAATTGAGTCGTTTAATTTTGAGGCACGCTGTGGATGTACACGGGTCAAGATACGGATGGGGGGGGGTGACCCCCCATTGATTGACCCCACATTAACTAGAATCAATACTTCATAATGCTAATTTTTGTAAAATTTCATCAGGCGGTTAAAAAGATACAAGTACCCGGTAGTTAACGTGAAATACCCAAAAACAAGTATGTCAAGCTAAACTAGACGGAAGCACAGTACCCGTGCATTAACGGCGTGCGCGCAGGCCGCCACAAGACAAACACGACTTTTGAAATCTACAGCATGGGGTTACCCATTTTGGAAAAATTAGGCAAAACATCTACAACGTAAACGGGCCCCCCTCCCAACTTTTATAAAAACCGCTCGCCCATCTAATATATCAATATTTTGTTAAAACAAATATAGGGCGATTTGTAGCCCCGACCAAGTGCCACACAACAGTGGAAAATCTTGCAAATCAGACTTAATAAGAAAAAAAGTTATCTTGATTCTTGCAAAAGTGCAAGATATGGCCTCCCCAGGCCCTCTTTGCATTTCGAAATGAATGATTCAGCCAGGAACACTTTCCCCAATGGCCTATATATTTCGCCCCTGGTTTCATAATCGTAACGCTCAAGGTTGTTACCCACGATGACGTGAAAAAATAAATAAAATTAAAATCTGGGGCGGGCTCCCGGAGGTACTGTTTATTTTTTTCAAAATTCAAGCAAACCTGTATAATGCGGGCTTAGTCCGCATGTTCCCTGAAAAAATGGTCAAAATCCGTTCTGTGATGGCTGAGTTATTGTGGCGCCAAGGTTTTGGCCCCCCAACTTTTATAAAAACCGTTCGTCCATCTTTTATATCAATATTTTGTTAAAACATCTGTAGGATGTTTATACGGCGGGCGCCGACAGACGTACGGCGTATAGCTTTGCTTTGATAGCTTTTTTTTGGGTCTTTTTGACGCTCTCCCGGCGACTAACCTGAGGATTCATGGAAGCATAATTGAGAAGAAAACATTTCACCCGTTGGTGAAAGTGTTCAAAGCTGAATTTTTTTCCCCCAAATATTAAGGGGTTGTGGGTGGCCAATTTTCGCACTTTTATATAAACCACGATAGCTTTTTAACTATCAGTCCGATTTGCACACTTTTTGCATCACATTGTTCCACTTACTACTTACTAAAAAACGCCCTATACATGTTGTAACAAAATATTGATATATGAGGTGGGCGAACGGTTTTTATAGAAGTTGGGAGGGGGCCAAAACCTCTGCGTCACAATAACTCACCCACCACTGAAAAACGGATTTTGACCATTTTTTCCGGGAACAAAGCGGACTAAGCCCGGATTATACAGGTTCGCCTGGATTTTGAAAAAAATGAGCGGAGACCCCGGGAGCCCCCACCCGGATTTTAAAAAAAAAATTCTTCATGTCATCGTGGGTAACAACCTTGAGCGTTGCAATTATGAAACCAGGGGGAAAACATATATGCCATTGGGGAAAGCGTTTCTGGTTGAATAATTCATTTCGAAATATTAAGGGGGCCTGGGGGGGCCACCGCGCGCACTTTTGCATGAATCGCGATAACTTTTTTACTATCAGTCCGATTTGCACACTTTTTGCACCAGATTGTTCCACTTACTTCATACTAAACATCGTCCTATACCTGTTTTAACAAAATATTGATATGTAAGGTGGGCGAACGGTTTTTTATAAAAGTTGGAAGACCGAACCTGTGCGCCACAGTAACTCAGCCACCGTTGAACGGATTTTGACCATTTTTTCAGGGAACATGCGGATTACGTCCGGATTATAGTTTCGCTGGGATTTTGAATAATATGAACCCCCGGGAGCCCCCCCAGCTTTTTTTATTTTATTTTATTTTTATTTTTAGGGGGATGCGCACAAAGCCCTGATTATATAGTTTTGCTTTGATTTGTATAAAATTAACTGTGCCCCATGGAGCCCCCCCAGATTTTTTGGATTTTTTATTTTTCTTTATCGCAGAAAATGTGTTCTGTGTTCATGTTTTAGATGTTCGCCTAATCTTTTCAAAATGGGTAAATCTAGCATTAAATTTCAAAATGCGTGTTTATCTACTCGTGGGGGCTGCGCGCACGCCGTTTGTGCACGGGCACGGGTACTGTGCTTCCGTCTAGTTCACGCTAATTTAGGCTACATGTCGATGCATGCAGGCTAGGCTAGAATTAGTCAATGTTCTCAAACTTACTGGGTCAATATTAATACTTATTGACACTCGTGAGGCCTTTCTTAGTACTTTCAACAGTACTTATTTATTTTTAAAGACACATTTTTGTCACTTTAGGAAAAGAAAATGCGCAAAAAGCACGGACGTGTAATTATGAGCCTCACAAAAATCCAGGAGTCTTAAAAGCACCAATTTGATCGAGAAAGCACATGAGTGGCTACACTGACAGACAGTGCTGAAATGATTGTCGGTCGCCGACTCACTACACAGTGCAGTGCATAGCTGCATTCGCGCCGTGTAGTCTTGGATTATGCACTGCAGCATCGAGTGGGCTATAGTTGGCGTCGAGAACATTGTTGCGCAAACCGACGACGAAATACTGACAATATAGGATCGATATAACGCCACCTCCGTTTTTAAAGCTGAGTACAGTAATCATTGTGATGGCGTCTCTATAGGCTATAGTCTTGCAATCAGATCTTGAGCTTTGGATATGTAGACAGTGATGTATCATGTACTGAAATATTAGGTCTAGCCTCTAGGCCTATTTAAAATTAGACAGAACTGGATATCCGAGTAAAGGAGAAGAGCCTCATCCTACCGCAGTTGTATTCTACAATACCAAAACAACAGACAAGAGGATACAACATCAGAATAATGATGATGCATATAATAAAATGGCTTTAGATCCATCGTTCGTTGTTTTTGGAATGAAGCACAGCTGGTGCCAGATCATCTTCGTCGCTGGAATACTTGCGACATCCTGTTGTGGAATGAGCGGTAAGTCGCTTGTAAAAGGCCAGATGTAGTATCGTAATATACTACGCCATTATAGGCTATAGTATCATTTGATTTTTTGTGTCGTGAGCCAGTGGTATTATAGCTGCTAATTGCAGTTATAAATTGGTATATGCCCCGTTATACCGACCTAACCGACTGCGTGTGACTGTATAGTGGCCGTATTCTTGTTGCAAACATTTTTATGAATTGAATCCTACATCCTGATTTGTAGAATTGTAGAGACTGAAAGCACGAATAGAAGCAGGAAGCAGACTTGGATGTGTTTTCTATAGGCTTATGTTTGTATATGTATATTTCTGTGGAGATTGTGCAATTATAAATCTGTATAGTGCAGGCTACTAAAGAACTGATTTTGTGCCAATTTCGTCAAGGAAGTCCATGAATTAAGGGCTGAGATTGATCCTTGACGTGCATTTGCTGCCCATGTTATGTGTGTAATTTGCCTCCCCTCCCCCCACCCCCCCTCGCTGCTAAGAGACTGCACAATGGGGCTTGAATCTGGCTATTAAAATTCATCAGCGTAAATTAGAAAGGTACTTTGAACTATGATATGAAGGGCAAGGTGAATTTAAATGCTCAACTTTTGCTTCGTTTTCGATGAACTTTAAGAAATTTATAAACTGCGCCTTAGCCTAGTAGGCCTATATCGCAGAGTCCTAATTGCATGTAACTTGATTTTAGTGCTTAGGTAGGCCTACCATGAAATTGTATGCACGTTCTCACGCTTCACAAGTAGGCTTAGGCTGCACAATAGCGACCAGCTGGGTCGTCAGAAACTATTAGCTGAGATGATTTGTCTGGAAATTATTAAGAACTGGGTATTATGTTTGTGTGGATTTGAATGAACTCTCATTCTTTCTGTTCAATGATTGTAGGCTAATGCACTTGCTTTGGTATACTATACATCGAATTGCATGCGACTACACAATGGCATGGTACACGTGCATTGGCTCCGGATTGACTTTTGAATTTCTGTTAGCCTTACTTGAATAATGCTATACGAACTAGGATAGGGTTGCTGCTTGAAGAATGGCTTGATTGTAGTCAGTCAATATTGAATTAACCTGAAAAGTTGATATTTAGCGATTACTTTGACTGTAGTGTTGAATACTAGTTGAATACATAATAAAGATAGGCAAAGTATTTTTCATTAGTTTCCTTTAAAATTTGTCCTTTGTGATGAAATGGCTTCAATTAATAGTAAATATACCAGTGAATATTGGCAAAATGTGAGGTTGTTAAATGTTTGTGGGTTAGACCAGCAATTTTATGAATATTTAAAATCATAGCTGAAATGTCAATGGTTTTTATTCCCTCTTTAATATAATGCTAGGAATAATATTATCTTGAAATGTTATAACAACATTGGACCTTAGCTATAATGGGTCTACCTGTGATCCACACGCAGCTCCAAGTCGGGTCTAACTGCCGCCACATAGCTTAAGCCTGGAACAGCGTCGGCCACATTCACCCGGAACAAAATCAATAAACTGGCCATTGTAACCCTATTGATTACACCAGCAGCAGCAGCTCTAAATATAAACCAAGAACGCTAATATTGATTCGTTTCACCTTCCTAGCAATAATACGCCGGGCCGAGCCATTCTTCGCTGCGGTCACGTTCGTGCGTGGCGCCAACTAGCGAGTGCGTGGCGCCAACTAGCGAGGCGCGACGGCGCTAGTGTCTAGCTGGCTGTGGCGCTGCGGTGTCACGATAGGGAATTATAGGATGAGTCACGGCATCTAAGAGCATTTAGTGGGCAGCGGCGCTTCTGGGCTGTGACCCCGTGGGGTCAGTTTGTGAAATATACTGGGCATTTGTGGAGCGGAATAATGGCATAATTAAAGCAGGCCCGCTGGTTAGCCAAGTGATAAAAATTGGTTTTGAGATTGATAACGGCGAGGAGGATCGTAGTGCGATTTTAGTACCAGAAGAATGTCAACATTGATTTTTTTTTACAAGCACCCGGGAATATCCTTAGATTACACCTTGTAATGTGCAATGAGTGTAAGGTAGTCTACGACGATAAAAATTATCAGTCTTGTGCATACTATAGAACTGAATATTTAGCACAAGCCTCCATGTACATTGTAACTCGATTCAAAATTCGGCGGTTTAGTTCCCTTATGAAGTAATAAAACTACAATTTGTATTCTGATGTTGTCTTTCTAAATCACAGGACATCTGCAAATATTTGATTGAAAACCATATTCCTTATGAGCTACTACTTTTTGTGAGCCCGTTACTAATTTTAAAGCCCGTTTTAAATTTAAGCCCGTTACTAATTTGATTTGTGCCCGTTGCTAACGCTGAAGCCTGTATACTTGGTTTATATACTGCCAAGCAAATTAGGAGATGTTCATGTTTCTGTAGATCGTAAGGTCAATTCTCCAGATAACATGTTTCTGTAGATTGTAAGGTCAATTCTCCAGATAACATGTTTCTCTCATAATGACATTGTGCTCAGCCTAGTCAGGCTACCGTTTCCGCTCATGTGTTATTTCCTCCTCGTTGATGAATGGATGCAATTAAAAAACGCTTCGTTCGTCCAGCGACCGACCGGACGACAGTGGAAGTAGATTGAGTGATATTGAATTCTGTGAAGTGAGAGTGAGCGCACACGCGTGAGGTGAATGCACTGCAATAATGGGAATGTAACAACCGAAGAAGTCGTATGCTGCATCTAACCCTCCCTTGGAAATTTGTTTAATAAAAAAATAGTGTGCAATATCAACGTATGCTATTTCATTCCTAGGACTTGTGCTAGATTTCTGAAAGCACTGATATCTCTGCGGGTCATAAATAGGTTTGATGAAGCAGAAATTTCCAGTCATTGACTATGTGAGTAGGCCTATATTTATTGCAAACAAAACTTGGCAAAGCTACTGACAATAGATAATAGATTTTGAAAGATTTAGCAGAAAAACAGTTAACGTTATTAAGAGCTTATTTGCACATAAAGAAAAAAGTGTGTTAGTTTCACGCTTGTGGCCGTAAGTAGCTAAATACATAAATAGAGGAATGAATAAAACCAGTACCCACAATTAAACTTGACACTACAATAATCAGCAGTAGGCCCAGGCCCTACATTTTAAAATATTTATATGGTGGGCCGTCTATGCTTATAGATCAAAAGTTTTCCTATTGTGTCTTTAAGCGTGTTTGTGTGACTGTTGTTGATCATTATCACATCTGGTTTTAAGTTTCATGAACCCGGCTGCAGCTGAATTTTCCTTCAGCGGAGCTCTCCGTGCTGACAGTTGCCCGGCAAAGAAAGGCTGATGTCTCGGCAAGGCTCAGCGCTGCCATGGCAACGCGCGTTCAATAATTTGCCGCGCTGAAGCTTGCGCGTGAGTCACGTGACCGCACAACGCGAGCCGCTGTACATCACTCGCAGACTGTAGGCCTATGGCAGCTAGCTAGAGCTCTGTGATGAATAACGTTCTGTTGCCCACTTTCTCCTAATTATGCTACATTCGCATCGTTGTATTGCTCCAATACTGCTAGTTATTCTCGAGTTGATTAATAAGTAAGATGACATGCCTGTCGTGATTTGTGCTGAACGCTGACACCGTTGAAATTCTGTTGAAATTCTGCATGGCATTTGCCTCTGTAGTCTTGTGGAATAAGGAAAAAAAATCATTGTAGCCCTTGCAGTACTTGAATATTAAATTTTATTATTATTGCCCACCAAATTTTTCAACTGTGTACGGACACAAAATACAAAATTATTTATTCCAATAGTATTTACTCCCTTATCTTCAATTATTTATGGAAACCACAGCGGAGCCATTAGGTCCTTTGGTCTTCCTCTTCAAGCAAATTGTATTTTATGCTAATATCGATTCGTTTTATTATTTATTTATTTTTGTTTCGTGCTGGAAACAAAATTTCATAATTCGTAGACATAGGCCTAGTACGTGTTGTTGCAGAGAATTACCAGATGTATCAGTCTGCTGTGAAACTATAGAAGAACATTATTGTACAATAATAACGGTAGTCAGGCGTAGCTTTATCGAAAGACATAACCACGCCACTACGCTGCTCAGCGGCGCTGTATAGTGTCTCAGGCGGAGCGTGCCTCGTGATCGCGCCGATCTTGTTCCATTATTCAAAACACACGTGGCGTGGCGCAGTCGCAATGCAGCGCCCCCTTCGCTCTTCCATATTGCGTTTCCCGGACCACGTTCAGAATGCTTGGGGTTGTAATACGGCGCCGTCGAAGTAACTCTCCTACGCCACACATGCGTAGGAGAGAACGTACGATTGTATGTCCTGGGGGACACGCAATCGTATCGCAACGTTGTTCATTATGAGGCCGGGCGTTAACCCTGCAGGCTGCAACAGTCGCTACTACAAACAAATAGCCGTTATATGAAGTCACAAGGCCTGATTTCAATAACGTGAAGCCAAAATGTTAGCATGGGCTTCTCTTGACATCACACCGATTCTGGTGCCGTAAGCATGTCAGTGGTAGGCTACTCCAGGCAACACTGTAGATCAAGGGGCGGATATCTGGGACGCCGGAATTAAGTTGCCCAACACAAACAAAAACAGCAACCGCGAGAAGAGGAAAAGGGAGGGATCTGTCGAAGTGTGTTATCCAAAAAAGGGAGGGATCTGTCGAAGTGTTTTATCCAAAAAAGGGAGGGATCTGTCGAAGTGTGTTATCCAAAAAAGGGAGGGATCTGTCGAAGTGTGTTATCCAAAAGAGGGAGGGATCTGTCGAAGTGTGTTATCCAAAAAAGGGAGGGATCTGTCGAAGTGTGCTATCCAAAAAAGGGAGGGATCTGTCGAAGTGTGTTATCCAAAAAAGGGAGGGGTCTGTTGAAGTGTGTTATCCAAAAAAGGGAGGGATCTGTGGGAGTGTGTTATCAAAAACTGGCGATTGCAGCCTTGCAGGGCTATACAATAGGACAAACTGAGGAAGAATGGCCTATAAGTGATTGTAGGGCGAAGATGGAGGCCATAGGCGATCCGAAAAGCGACGGGCGAAAAGGGGAATAGGCGACAGAAAATCATCCTGCATCTATTTTACTATTCCACAATCCACATTCGGAAGAAAATCTAATATTTTTTATCGAATAGAGCCCAGCACATGATATAGTCTGGATCCAGCATCATGGAAGCGGACTCCCTGCAGAATCAAACTCAATCCTGCGTCATGGAAGCAAGCTCCAGACAACACAGGAGCATGAATCAAGAGAGCAGAGGTAACCTGACTCTGTGCTGTAAGCCAGAGTGAGTCATCATCGCAGCCTTTACACCGCTCCATGAGACATGGAACAGTGCGAAGACGGGCAGATGTCCGGTAATGGACTCTGCTCCAGCTCTCTGGTGGAACACAATGACAAATTGGTGTGGCGCTGTGAAGGAACAATTAATTGACTGGGGGGGGGGGGGGGGGGAAAATT
>JAQIWG010008888.1:0-11069 GCA_034695025.1 Chamaedrilus cognettii | reverse complement strand
GCCCATTTCGATGTACGCAGATCTACATACACGTCATCGGAGAACTTCACTTGCCAAGGGCAAACAAGAATATTAATATTAATGTTAAAAATAAAAAAGCATGAGAGGAAACAGGGATTAAGTAACTGAGAAATCAATGGGGTCAATCAATTTCATCTATTTGGCAAGAAATCGGGAAGAGCAAATAGAATAAAAATATTATAAAAATACTCGCTTTTACAGAAGAGATGCCTTTAAAACGCATCTATTCTGTTAATGTCCCTGTATTCACACAGGAGTAGACGTTTATGCTTTTTTTTTCACATCCATTTTTCATATTTTCTTTCGTATCCATCCAGAGGCGACCAATGTCTTTGTATTGCGACTCTTGGATTACACGCTCCACAATACATCTCAACTCTGCATGCACATCTTCAATGGACTTGTCAGCGTTGATTTCCTAAACGACAAAAGAACACACAAATAAGATATGTATCGTGACAAAATTGAACTAATAAAAAAATGGACTTCACGCCCATTTCGATGTACGCAGATCTACATACACGTCATCGGAGAACTTCACTTGCCAAGGGCAAACAAGAATATTAATGTTTAAAATAAAAATGCATGAGAGAAAACAGGGATTAAGTAACTGGGAAATCACTGGGGTCAATCAATTTCATCTATTTGGCAAGAAATCGGGATGAGCAAATAGAATAAATATATTATAACAACACTTGCTTTTATAGAATAGATGCCTTTAAAATGCATCTATTCTGTTAATGTCCATGTTTTCACACAGGAGTAGAAGTTTGTGCTCTGGACTGCAGGAAACAGGTTCATGCGGCGGATGCCTTCCTGACGCCAACCTAAGTAATAAATTATCTAGCATGGGTGGTTAGAACTCTTGTAAAAAAGCCTTGCTGAAAGGCCTGTAACAGGCCTGAACGAGCTGCGTAGTTTCCGGTAACTGGACTTCAAATTCGTACTCAAGACTTCTTATCCGACGAATTAACTACTATACCACAGTGGCACCTGCAACAACATATTAATCCATGATGAAAATGTTTTCAAACTAGAAGGATCGGAAAACTTAGGAAAACGAGTTTATCTTCACAGACAGCTTAAGTTTCGCACAGCTGCGTTGGACTTGGATGGCGGCAGCCTGCAGGGAACATAAATATCCTGGAGAACCTATGGCGTCAACCGCACCTGTCCCTGGGAATGAAGCTACAAATTTTATATTCATGACCCTTATCGCGCCCATCATGCTCCCTGACTCTGAAATCTGAAAATCAGAAACAACGAGGATATGAACTATCTCCAGGCTTTCAACATGAGCTGCCAAAGACGAATTCATAAGATGAAGAACGCTGAAATCATCCGCCGTACGGACCTCTCTCACATTGAAGATCTGATCCTGCTACGCAGAAACTTCATCTTCGGTCACAGCGTCAGGATGAACCCGTTGTCATCGGCCCATATGTCCCTCAGATTCTGAAGAAGCCTGAAGGCCTTCTTTATCCTAGTCACTCTCGCACAACGTAGATTGGTGAGCAAAGAAAACAGTGAAGATTTTCGGTGTCTAGGAATGTGAACTAGCTCACATGATCGGCAGCTGTGGTGCAAGAGCCTCTATGGCTCTGCGAGACAGTGAAACAGAAGTTACATGGAGGGAAGCGACAACATGTTAAGAAGGAAGGTCATTCTCCAGTGCCAGATATAAACTACATCTTGACATATATACATCATCGTACATGCAACTGGTAACCAGTTACGTAGGAGCACTAGCGATCTCTGGTGACATCAAGCATGTTTTTCTTCACCTACCTAAGTTTCTTGCCACTTCCTTTAACCCATGGATCATCATTCCTGTATCTTGCTTAATCTCACTCAGCCAACATGACTACTTTCTACTTACGACTACTAGATGCCTTGATGCATAAAAGCAGTGATAACAGTTAGAGAAAGTACTTACAAAGTTCGTCTTTCGCTGCCATTCATTTCCCATCACAACGTTTGTTTCAAACTCCTCTCACATCATTGCATAATCCTGGAACTATTTGTTTCATGATCCTGTCAACTAATGTCATTAATACGACATTTGCAAGTGTATGGGATCTGCTGGCAACAAATGAATTGCAATCAAACACAAAAAATAAACAAAAAACATCTGATAAAAAAGTTAACAGTCAATACTAGACAAAATGCAGAAGTACCATCCATTCAGTGCTGAGCAGTTTCTGAAAGACTCT
Organism: Chamaedrilus cognettii; assembly: GCA_034695025.1. Lineage (NCBI taxonomy): Eukaryota > Metazoa > Annelida > Clitellata > Enchytraeida > Enchytraeidae > Chamaedrilus > Chamaedrilus cognettii. The sequence goes on along the minus strand of JAQIWG010008888.1, from coordinate 8,835 downwards.
TGACGTTTCGTTTTGTATCTCAATCTTCTCGTAGCGCTCCTCCCCGTACGACTGTCGCTGAGCCGCAACGTCGACGGGCAGCGTGAGGTAGAGCACGGCGTCAGGATTCGGGAGCCCCACTTCGGGCTGCTTGCACCACAACAAATCCATGCCCTGCAGGGAGCGCACACAACACAATTAGTCGTTACTACCAGTACCAGTCTATAGTAAATAATCATCATTTCGGTTTTTCTCCTCCATTTTTCTACGCTAGCACAGGTTGGACATTTGCAGCCACGCAGCACCCTTTGCATTTGCAACCCTCACGTGCCCTGACCCTACAAATGTACGGTACATTGGGAGACTGATGGGCCTTCAGGGGGAGGGAGGATTAAGCCGCCTCTTAATCCATTACGTGTGTTGATGACATCGATCCAGAGTCTGCGGGGCCCCGTCACACGCAAATCTAGACCCAACGAACGCCAAGCCTAAAAGACTAGGCATCAAACGAACTCTGGCTCCACCTCCCCAGCGGCAGCTCCCCACCCTTCCTATTAAATAAAGACCTAACCAGTAACAAAGAACATTTTATATACAGAGTAGGCCTACAAGTGAGTAGACCAAAGTCACTCAAATCTACAAATTTTAAGCTAAATTGTCTAATTTAACATATCACAATAATACATCTAACGAAGGTTGACAATTAGAGTTTCAATTAAACTCAACTCAAAATTGAAGTGTTCTAATCATTTTTCTCTTAATCCGAGCTTTGGGCATATACTCCAAAATTTTATCAAATTTTTTGGATGCAAGTTTCCAAGTCTAGAAAATTTTAAGTTCCGCAATAAATGCCCTTTTAACAACTTACATATTGGTTGCTAGTTATTTTTGATTTAGTAAATGTGTGTGATGATGTCATCAAATCATAGTGTGTTGATGATGTCATTCTGAAGCTACTCTCAACTTTCTTGCACTTTTTTTCACTCTCCAACCTTTTCAGATAAAATTTACTCACATATTATACACCGCAGCGCCACAGCCAAGAGCTGTGGCGTAGTGGTTAAGGCGTTGGACTGTGAGTCCAGAGGACAAGGGTTCGAGTCCTGGCACCAGCAACTATGAAACTAGATGTTACAGGCCCTTCAGCAAGGCTGTTAAACACACAAGTGTTGCTAGCTGATAATCATCATCCAGGATAATTTACTATTCTGGTTGGCGGCAGGAAAAGCATCCGGCTGTAAAAACCCAGCTCCAATATAAACGCCTAACATGTGTTAACATGGACACGGCGTTACAGGCTTGCCTGTAACGCATAAGAATAGACGTCAAAAACGGTGAATATATTATAAGCAATGATCCTTGATACCAATTTGTTATGCTTTAAGACCAAGTTCAACACTAAAGGCATGTTATACTTTTCTGATTACTTGGCAAATGTATATGTATATACAATCATCAATTCATCATCCTCGCAATTCTTCTCCCATTCTACTAAATATATTTAGTCTTCACGGTTTTACTGCTTTCAGCAACACAAATTCAGTTAAATATAAAAACGTATCCTTACTTTCTTGGCAGCAGAGTAGGCCACACCCGAGTAGGAATATCGATCGACTATCAAAGTAACGCCAGCATGAAGAAGTGATAACATCTTTGGACTGCAACAGAAAACAGTCGCAATGCCAATAGCAATTTACAAAGTCTTCACAACACTCCTTAAAACACAAACTGAGCAGTAAAAATCACCTTAAACTAACCAGGTCAATTCATGGGTCACTGTGACATGATTAAGTCCATTCTAGGAAGTTTTAACCTAGTCATGCCTTATCTGAGTCAAATCCTTCACTTGGCGCACGTTTCTCCATTCCTTCTCATCTGCACCTAAAATCACACTCGCTCTTTCGTTACCTTCGGCCCTCTGCAAGCCGGTAACCAAAGAATTGGCTTGCAGCTCAGAGCTCGACGGGTGCGTTGTAAAAGCCGACTAAAGAATAGTTCTGTACTGACTCTCTAGCACAGAATCGAACTGTAATAATCTTCTTTACTACACATGTCTGGTCCTTGAAAAAATCCCCCCGCTCCCTTCGTTGGCTTTAGGCTTGTATTATTCCAGTTCAGACAGAATCCCAAAAACTTATAAATTTATAATTTACCGAAACACTAAAAATCTATACATAACACAACAGTTCAAAGAAGTACAATGGAAAGTGTAGTTAATGAAGGTCAAGTCCATCCATGACTCAAACACAGCATAGATATGCAACGCTCAAAGGTACATCATACACAGTGAAGTAGATGACAAAGACCTACACGAGTTCCCATCGGTTGGCGCTAAATATAAGATGAATGGCGTGATCCTCGAGGTCACACTTGCGCTGCAGATAGTCGTTCGCCAGACGACCTATCGCCGTGTCACGAGCTAACAACATTATTCACATCGACGCTTTAGCATCAAGCTATTTACAATGACATAATTATTTACGCAAATCTGAATTGAGCCAATAAGTGGCCCCTTATTAGCAAAACCTAACAAGACTGTTAAGAGCAAACCATTAAGAGAACCTAAGAAGGCCCTGAACCAGCGTCGTGATCAGTTTCATTGCCTTCCACACCTGAAACCCCACAAAATTAAGTCTATAGAGCCCAGCTATGACATGCTTACAGTGACAGAGATCACTACCAAGTGACCTTCATTTTATTCATTACCATAGCAGGCTTCAGCAGCAATGTGCTTCAAATCTTCTTCGACACTACGCCTAAACTATCGACAACTTAAGACTTTGTACTAAAAACCTTTTTCATCCATGCTGTTAATGTCCATATTTTCATGTAGATTTGGATTCTTGCGCCCTTCTAAGGACTGCAGGAGCTTGGTTTTTACGGCCGGATTCCCTTCCTGATGCCAACCAAATAAATAATTATCTGGCACGGATCAGCAGAGCTAGAAACACTTGTGTGTAGCATCTACTGGTATGTGTGTGATTTAAAGGTGAACAATCAGAAATATATCTTCTATGATATTTCTTAGTATGAAATTTTAGTGAAAGGCATACAACATTGTGAAAACTGTGTGAACTAAGCTGGTTTATGTTAGAAAATTAAATATTCATTTTTGAACTCCTTTGGTGTTCTGCGACAACATGATTCATTATCATCTTCATTTACGTTTTACGTCCATTTTCCCATGCTGACACAGGTCTAATGTTTCTAAGATGAGATTCCCCCATTTATCTCCCGATCGTTTGCTATCTCTCTGTTCATGTCTCGCATGTATCACTCTCTACAGCCTCCTTCCTTTAAGAAAAAAACAAAAATTTAATCTAAAAACGGGCCAAGGGCAAAACGAAACATGACCCTTGTGCCTATGGCTCACCCCAGTGTCTTGAGACGATGCTCGGGTCGGGGGGTGTGTTAGGGATAGGGTGAGCGGTGGTAGGGAGGGCGTTCTAGCCGGCTGGCAGGCTAAATAGCCAGGGCTGGGGAGGTGGAGCCAGAGTTCGTTTGATGCCTAGTTTCCTAGGCTTGACGTCAGTTGATTTGCGGATGACGGGGGCCCCACAGACTCTGGACCGATTTGTCATCATCTCCCTAATTGGTTAAGTGTCGGCTTAACTGTTTCCTCCCCCTGAAGGTCTCTCATCTCCCGATTCCCCTCGTAGGGCCGGGGCACGAGAGGGCGTGTGTTCGTGGTCGCATAAGTCCAACCTGTGCTAGCATGGAAACTGAACGAGAAAAACGGAAACGATGATGATGAAATTTTTTTAAACTGAAATGCAATCACTCAATCCCACACTGGCTTTACAAACACTGCACAAAACTTAAACTAGCTGACTACAACCCAACTTAGACCTGCACAAAACACTCCCTACAGAACACAACACACACCCCTAACATGCCAACGCCTGCCACAAAGAACAACAATACCCACCCAAAAAACACCCAAACAAATACCCAACCTATTCCAAATCCAAAAAACCCCAACATCAAAAATTCACAAGAAACCAAGCTCAATACCCTTGCAGATAAATATCAACAGAATACAAAACAAACACCTCGAACTGATTCAACTAACAGAAGCCACAAAAGCAGATGTCATCACCATCCAAGAATCAAAACTTACCTCCAAATCCAAATCTCCCACAATACCAGGATACACATAAACACGCAACGACAGAACACAAAACAAAGAAGGAAGACTCATCACACTGTACCCCAAACCCTTGACCAAACAAACATAGAACTGCAAACCACAACAGTCCATCACACACAATTCAAAACAATCAACATTGCAAATCTATACATACCCCCAAAAAACACCCTAAACGAGACACAAACCAAGGAAGATAAAGACATAACACAATGTTTCAACCACATCTTTTCCCAACCCAACATCATAAAAACAGGAGTCAGAAATGCACACTCCCCATCCTGGCACTCACATATAACAGACCACAGAAGAACGCTGATCTCTGACCTCATACAAAACTCTGATCATATCATCCTAAACGCACGCACCCACACCCGAAACCCAAAAGCTCCCAACCAACAATCAACATCTCCAGATATCACCACAATCCAAGCCAAACTTCACACTCAAACAACATGGGAAACAATACAAGCCCTCACATCAGACCATCTTCCAATCCTCATAACAGTCAACACCAAAACAAAATACAAACTACAGCAATACAGAAACTCCTACACAAACTAAAACAAAGCGAACTGGCAAAAATTCACAGAAGAAGTCGAACACATAATCTCTCAAACCAATTCAACTGACAATGTACATACAGCAAACAAGATCCTCACAAACGCAATACTCACAGCTGACGAACACAACATCCCTAAAGAAAAAATTTGAAACACCAACCAACTTCTACCTCAACATATACTCCACAAAATCAAATCAGAAATCAAACAAAAAAACACAACCCAAAAGACCCAAGACTACCAGCACTCAACAACGAAATAGACAAATCAATACAAACACACAATACAAACATCTGTAAAGATAAAATAGAGCAAAACTGGGATCACCGAACAAACACGCACATGCTCTGGAAAACACTACACATAGTAGCAAACAAAAACCCAAACAAGAACCTAACAAAACGATCACCTTTGGACAAAGAAACCAGCATAACCCAAAGGAAACAATAACAACCACCTACAAAGCCATCACCCGCCCGACAATAGGATACGCGTGTACCATCTGGTCACCCACAGCAGCAAAAACAAACATCAAAAAACTACAAACCGTTCAAAATTCTGCACTAAGAGTCGCCACAGGCTGCACAGCAGACACAAACCAAAAACACTTACATGAAGAAACACAAATTCTTTCAATTTAACACCTCAAGCATCACGCTCTCTACTAGAATACAAAACACAAGACACTTCACACCCCCTATACAGCCTCATTCAAACCACAAGCCCTCCCAGAACAATGAGACAATCAATATTTCAGCACAGCAACACATATATACACCAAATCAACACAGATTTGTGCTGTCAACCACAACAACGGAAGAAACAATCCAACAAAACTTAAAAACTATCCACACCTGCAGTACTAAAATATCTACACAAAAGAGAACCAAACAAAATACTGCAGCACAAGCACCAGACATTTATAAATCTGAAGAAACACTGGCACGCAAAACAAGATGTACCCTAGCACAACTCAGAACAGGCAAATCCCCTTTACTGATGACATACAAAAACAAGATAGATCCACAGACACACCCATCGCCACAGTGCCCACTATGTAAAACAGACCTATACACAGCCACACATCTTTTCAACTGCCCACAAATATATACACCATTCAAACCCATGAACCTGTGGACAAACCCTGTGGGGGCAGCGGCCCTGCTAGCAACCTGGGAACTGCGGCTAGCTGGTCCCTGAGGTTGGATGGGAGGAATCCGGGCCCGACAATCACGGGACCGGATGGGGTCGCCACCACCACCACCATGATGATAAAAATTTTAAAATCTAGTGAAAAAAGTTGATTAATTGACTAATTGATTAATTAATCAATTTAAGAATATAGTGAATTTAAGAAAAACGAAATTTAGACGTCCTCCAAGATTTTGATCAGTGTTTTTTAAAACTATATGACTTCGTTGCAAATGTAGTTCGATTTCATTGTTGAAAATCGTGTAACATTTGGCCGAGTTACAGCTATGTGTTCAATGTCTTGCTTTTTTAAAGACGGTATAGTGTCACTCATCTCTAGGCGACACTAAAATCTAATTACTATTATTCAATGTCGATGAAGGTGTATTCACTCAGTGCTTAATACAAAACCAATACCAATACAATCTATCAATTCTGCCTGGAAAGTACATATCACTGTTTAAACGCTAAAAGGAAATTGCTATGAAATGTGTGTCAGAAATACCATGATATATGGCATTTCTCAGTGCGACATGGCAATGAAAGCAGATCATGACAATGAGGGCAGATCAGGTATGGCGTTCATCAGGCATGGCAGATCAGGCATGGGCGTATTGTCTCCAATCGGAGACAATACGCCAGAGACGCCTGCAACTGTTTGGCCACATCGCTAGCGGGGACCCCGCTATGGACCACACTCGGGCACTGAGAGCCGCCATCGGCATTCCACCAAAGGGCTGGAAGCAACCTGTGGGGAGACCCTGGAACACCTGGACTCGCACTGTGGAAGAGGACCTGAAGCCCTTCAACATGGGGCTGAACGCAGCATGGCGGAAGGCGCAGAATAGACCCACTTGACGTCACTCACACTCAAGGCTACACCACCCGCGACAAGCCGACGAACGAATGAGGCATGGCATGGGTGCGACATTGGCAATGAAAGCAGATCAAGAGGTTAGCGCTGAGCGAACTGAGAAGTGCACGGTGCAGGTCATGGGAGGCAAGGGCTGATCCAAGGGGGGGGGCGGTGGGGGGCGTTTGCACCCAGAGTGCTGCTGGGGGCGGAATCGCCCCCCAGAAATAGGAATTTATAATGCAGTGCAGGGGGCAGGGGGAGAAATCGCTCCACCCCAGAGTCTGACTCCCCGAGAGCGTGGCCAGCCCCAGAGTTGTTGGGAGGTGAAAATGAGACAATTTATTGATTGCTAAAGCAAAAAAATTCTGTCAGCACCCCCCCCTCCCCACTCACACGTTCTGTACGGAGAGAAAATGCAGGTTCTCGCAAAAACTCAAAGTTGCACTTATAGGTCAAAATCGCCATCCCCCCAGGTTGATGGGCTGGATCCGCCCTGATGGGAGGGGTGTCATAAAATTGGAACAGAGAAAGCAGTGCATAGCTTAGAACTTGTGGGGCAGTGGAAAAGCGGCGCAAAGAAATTAACCAAGACAGCTGGCAATACAGCAAAAAATTTCAGTTGTTTGGATGTGGAAATTTATGGATTATGAGGCGAAAGAAATTCAAGGCCTTGATAGGCAACATAATCTACATCAAATGCCGCCAACAGAATTTTGTAGATATAATATAGGCCTACCTGGAAACTTAATAAGTTCAGCCTTTCGTTGATTGTTATTCAAAGCGTCCACAAGCTTGGCGCATTGTGTTGACTTGCCACTCTTGTCCACCCCTTCAACCACAATGAGGGCTCCTCTTGGTATCCTCTGCATTGTCTCTGAACAAATTTCAACTTACAAAAGTCAACATAAATACATCTAATACTGGCTGACAAATGTCAATATAAGGAAAAAAATTCTAAATGCTTGGCATAGATTGCTCCATCTTACAGCTTTCAGCTTTCTTTTTATCATAAGTACTCTTTCTCTGCCATATAATGACGCAAGCCAAAAGTTTCAAACATACCTTTTTATCAAACCAAACTTTTATTCCCAAAAAATTAATTGGAAAATTTATTTATTTATTATTATCATTTTTTTTATCTTTATTACTTCCAAGACAAGACAACGCAGAAGTACAGGTATCAATCGCATAGGCATGAAGTAATAAGGGCAGCTAAAGAGGGAACGCATTCCCTGTGACAGCCACTGGGGGGACAAAGCTAGGCGGCTTTGCCAATGACTGTATAAGTGCTCCTATTATGGCACAATTTAAACGGCAATACATCAAATTTCACAAATAACACAAAATAATAAATGTGACTTAAATACTACATAGGCTAGCAAGCAGAAATATAGCATCAAAAGCAACATACGAAATAGGAAAGAATGAAAAAGCAAGTTCAGTGTGAGCCAATTGCAAGTGTAATAAAGTGACATGTTACAAGAAACGACCAAACGCGGAAAAATTAACATTCTTACGTTCACAAAAATACCAGATTTTGTATGAACTAGAAAAAAAATCCACAAGATTTCATTTCAACGAGTTAAGACTAGGCGCATCCTGAATCTCTCTTGGGAGGAAGTCCCACAACCTAGGTCCAAAGATATTGACACTATTTTGACGAACAACCGTGCGACAATTTTGATTAACAAAATAGAAATTTTTACGAGTGTCATGCGAGCGCTTGAGGTCCGAAACCGTGAAATACTGCATACATGAGAATGGCAGAAATATTTAATTTTGAACATAAATGGACCTGTTTGTAATTATACTATATCGCAAAATTTTAATAATCTAGTATGAGCAGACTGAGGTTCGCATGAGAGTCTACAATTTGAGCGTGTAACAACACGTAATGCACGATTCTGAAGGCAGACAAGCCTATGCAGAGAGGAGGCACTGGTAGAGCCCCAGACTATATTTCAGTAAGACAAGAAAGGATAAATCATAGTGTGATATAACATTAATAAGGCTTTAGTAGGAACAACATTACGAATACGCTCCATCGCACCAAGACCTTTAGAGATATTCATTGCAACATGGTCTATATGCTTTTTCCA